>APFE030508235.1:0-15726 GCA_000404065.3 Pinus taeda | reverse complement strand
ATGGAAAGGTACGTGTTTGAAAATAGAATTTTCAAAGATGCTTTTACTCATGGATTCAAGGTTGGCAATTTGTATCAAGTTGCAGGATGTCCATTAGGGACCATGTCAGTTGACACATCTCATCTATAGCATCAGAGGTCTATGCTATGGGGTCTTACCCGATGTGAGTCAGATGGTGACAGGGATGCCTGAATTCAAAAAGAGCATGAAGGTACATGTCTGAGATGTACTGAAGGAAAATCTTACAAGGTGACCTTTCCCCTCATGTAGCAGGTCCACAGGTTTGGAACAACCCGAGGGGTTTGAGATTCATGATCGGGAATCTCATGTCTGCAGGTGGAAGAAAGCCCTCTATGGCTTGAAGCAAAGCACCTCCGGCTTAGTATGAGAGGATTGATAGCTGTCTAATGAAGCTGAGATTCACTAGGAGTGAAGCCGATCCAAACCATTACTCGAAGGTTGTGGATGATAGACCTCTCATACCGACACCTTTCGAGGACGACCTATTTCTAACAGGTGCAAACCCTCTCGTTTTGTAGAAGTAAGAGGGAGTTGGATTCTAGATGTGGAATGGTAAACTGCAAACCACTGACTACCTCGATGGAGCTTAAATTTCAGAAGTTATGCCGGACCAGATTTGGGAAATGCCTCTGAGTTTCATAAACTCATTCGCATTGATGTTCTTGGTGAACTTCCATCCGGTTACATGTTTTGCAGTTAGAATTTTGGGCTCATTTTTTGGTTGAGCCTCACTAGATTGGTGATAAGAATCTTCTCAGATATCTTTGGGGCACAATCTCTCATGGATTGAGATACACTGCCAGAAATATGAAGTTGCTTGATTATTCGAATGCTGACTGGGCAGGCAGTGTGGAGGATCTCAAGAGCACTTCTGAGTGTTGATTCTCTTTGGGTTCTGCTTGATATCCTGGATGAGCAGGAAGCAGAAGACGGTTGCTTTGAGCACTGCTGAGACTGAATACATAGCTACGAGTATGACCTCGTGTGAAGCTACCTGGTTATGGAAGCTCTTTATTGCACTGTTTATACACATGATGGATACCACCGTGATCTTCTATGTCAACCAGGGGGGGATTCAATTGTTGAGGAATCCCGTATTCTATGATTGCTCCAGCATATAGACATCAGATACTACCTTATCTGGGATATGGTACATCGATGAGCGAGAAGGATCCATCGCATTGGGACTGATCTACAAGTTGCAGACATTTTGTCAAAGCCGTGAGGAAAGGTCAAATTTGTGACTTTCCCAAACGACTTAGAGTTGTTGAGAGACCCTCTTATGAGGGTCCTGCATGATGCATGCATTGAGCTCTGGGAGCTCCGGGGGGCTTGGGGTACTTCTTGGAGCAACAAGCGACCATAGGGCGACTCAGCCTCCCCTAATGGTGTGTTGTGTATAGGGTGAATGGCTCAGCCTTCCCCTGTGATACCTCGTGGCGACTTAGGGACAGGATGAGTGGTTCTCCTATCAAGGCATCCTACCCATGCAGTTTGGGACTCATGGGAAGTACCTCTCATCTGGCCAATGAGCAGTGAAATGGGGATAGGGACCATAGTAGTACTATCGATGGACGCATCGTTGTATCTACCATGCTCCCTATGCTAGGATGACCTCCATTGATTTGGGATCAATGAAACTGATCTGGGATCAGTATGAGTGGTTTGAGACACTCTCTTGTGATATTGATCTGGGATCAATGAAACTAACTTCGGGTCAGTAAGAGTGATATGACTCACTCTCTTGGAACTGGTCTGGGATCAGTAAGAGTGGTATGACACACTCTCTTCATATGGAACTGACTTTAGGTCAGTAGAGAATGGTATGAGACATTCTCGATCAATTCTTATTCTTCATGGTTTAGCAGAGCAGAACAGAGTTGTGCAGGGCACTGATGGCAGAGATAGTATAGTCTGGCAGATGGATTAGCAGATGGAGTTCTCCCTAGTTGAGAGGGAGTGTTAAAATTGGCAACTAGGTCCAAACTCCATGCGGGTTATCTTATTTATGACAACTGATATTTTTCTTGGATACCTCTCATCGAGAGGTGTAGGATTGATTTAAAGTTCATCTGATTCCGATAAGTATTCATGGAGTTATGAATTTATTTGTGTTATCAGATAATTCATCAAGGTCGACCAACAACCAAATAACCCACACATGTGCTCCACGTTTTAGTATAAAAAGAGGTGACTTGATAGTCATTTCTACACACACTACACTCTTGATTTCTCTCCACTTGTTCTGGGTTTTAGTGGAAGAGAAATCTAGGAGAAGGATGCCCTAGCCGCAGTCCTAAAGGATGCCCTAGTTGCATTGCTAAAGTGGATGATCTAGCCGCAGTACAAGGGAGAAGACACCTGATTCTGCACGCTGCCCAACCCGCCCTCTACGCTGCCTAAAGGAGAGACATAGCATGGTGAAGAAGACCTATTCATGCTGCCCAAATATGCAGATATATCCTGCCCTAGCCGCAGTAAGGAAGACCAAACAACATGGGTTTTTGGTGGCTCTTTCAGGGTCATATGTGAAGGCCGAGTTGCTGTTAGGACGGCTGAGATATCTTCCTATAGGGCCGAGGCAGAGGAGGGCTGTTTGGGTTTGATGTGTGGGCCGTAAGCTACAACAAAGATACATGGGACAACATGGGCTGTTTTGGGGTCATGTTATACTCTCATCTTTAGCGTGGAGGCAGAGGGTTTACACTAGCATAGGCCTCATTTCATGAGGGCAATTCTGGGCTAGATTTGAGGATGGTTAGGGACTGTTGTTTGCCCTAACCAGTCCCAAAAAGTATAGCAGTAATGAAGTGACAATCAGCAGCGTTTGTATGGTGTGTTGGCAGCAAGGAAGATAGGACAACAAGGTCACATGGTGCAACAAAAGAAGATGGGACAGCAGCTATGGCATGGCACAATTGGGACACCATCTATGATGGGACAACAACAATACAATTGGGACAGCAGCTATGGCATGGCACAATTGGGATAGTAGCTGTGATGGGACAGCAGCAATACAAATGGGACAATGCTATGACATGGTGCAGCAATAGCCAATTGGGACAATAGTACGGTAAGCAAGGTACAACAAGCACATGGTGGCAAGCATGATGCTGCAAGTACATGGGACAGCAGTATGGTAACATGGTACAACATGCCACATGGGACAACAATCTAGCAACATGGTGCAACAATGGCACATGGGAAAACAATGGTACATGATGCAGTATAGTGAGGTATAGTATGAGGCAACACCGGTGACTGCAACAAAATGATAAGCTACAACAAGATGGTGCAGTATGGTAATGAGGTCCAGCATAGTGATGATGGGTGCAACATGGTGCAGCACAATAAGGTGGAGCGTGATGACGAGGTACAACACAATGCATGGTGATGGAGTCACTTGGGAGTATCAGTTCAAGCAACATGTCTTCAACTGAGTTCAACTACCTCATGTATCATCTACTTAGAGATGATCTATGCTCTTACTTAGATAAGTCAAAGTGTTGATTTCTGTTGTATATGTACTATCTCTCTCTCTCTCTCTTTGCTGAACTATTGAAGAGCATATAAGAAGAATTGATCAAGGGTTTCCCCACATTGGGGTTTGTCCCTGGCTAGCGCCACATCTTGTGTCCTCTTGTCTTGGCTTGCCTTCTGCGATCTATGTTTATGTTCTATCTGCAATTTACTTTAATGCTGATGTATTGCTAATCTGGAAAAGATATTGAGCTAACTGTGAAAATTGAAATAAATTGCTCTAAGTATAGAACATACATAAAATTAACAACACTCCAACCATAGAGCTTTGCTTTTGGTGGAGTATTGCGAATTTTGCATAACTTTGCACCTATTCTATCCCATTATTTCTAGACTTATAAAATCAGCAAATAACAAAATTAAAGTTTAATTAAATTCGTGGAATCTTGAAATTACAGAAATAGAAAAGGAATTGTTGTAAATAAATGTAGAAATTGAATTCTACTATGGTACTTTGAATTTGCCGCCCCCATCCCCCCCAAAAGAGAAATATCATGTTGGGTCTGGAAAGGTGGTGATGACATAGGGTTTTAGGCGGGTTCCATTCATCCATTTCCTTTTCAACATCCCATCAAACTGCACTAACTATATTGCAATTTTGCTGTAATCAGTATCACCCTCTATGGTCCCTACTAAAACATTCTTAAATTGCCAGGGTGTTTCCAGAATTCGCTATCATACATAAGAACCAAAGCCCCCTGTGCAGCCTACTTGTCTTGAATATGTTGGTCATGCCAAGCTTTTTGATGCCACTTCTAGACCAGTCTATGGTACGCATAGTCTAACTAATAGATGAAATGACCTTTTTTAGGACATTTTTTCTGGGCAATTTTAACCAAAATGCAACATTTAAAAAAACACGAGTTTAAGTTGTTTAATCTATATAATTCGAGTGCTCTGGGGGTTTTTCAGGGTGATGAATCCATTTATGCATTCAAAAATGTATTTTAAACAACAAAAATCACAATCTAACTTGAAATTGTATCACCTGATTCTGGTGAGAAAGGCCGTTTTGTCTGTAAGTTAGACTGTGGCACGCACACCTACACACACACAAACACATATTTTTGCAGGTAAGACCCATGGCAGATTTGAACCGGTGACCTATTGCAAGGAGTGCCTTAACAGTGCACCCATTCACGTCAATCTAAACCCCCTTGGGCATGGTGTGGTCTCAAATCTGCCATGGGTCTTACCTGCAAAAATATGTGCAATTTTTTAACTTCTAAAGCACCATCAACATCAAACAAATGCATTGCCATATAAATATGAAAAAATTGATTTAAGATGTATAAGATGTCAGGTGGTACAATACATATCGATATTGAAATATGATATTTATCCCGTGTCATAATTTTTGACAAGATGATAGAAAATGACATCAAAACAAAAATAAATTTATCTCATGAGATGAATCATGGGAATGAAAACAATGGATTTCTTGTTGTTTGCTTGATGGAAAATGGTAACATCCTGAATAATGTTATCAGAACTAGACCAGTGGACCAAAAGACTGCGAGACCAAAAAATACATAAAATATTCAAAATTTGAAAAAAAAAAGCTTAGAATTCATATGCATCCATATGAATCCAAATTATTATGCCCAAATATGCAAAGTTTCTCATGGATATGGCAAGGGTGCATATAACCAATATAGCACTGAGTGCGATCCATCTTTGAACCAAAATGCATCAATAAAGAGGCTCTAAATGGCCTCTAGAGTCCAAATAAAAATAACCATGATACAACAAATAGCTACATAACATCAGCATCATTGTCTATATTGGGATCCTCCTTATCAATATCACCCTTTAAGCATTAAATTAAGATAGAAAAAAGCTTAACATGCCTAAATAGTGATTTTGCTTAGTGAAGGGGTAGTACGTACCAATAACTCGTACTGTTGTTGCCCAAGAATGCCTTTTCCCTGGCTGCCTACTTTCTCTCTCTTGCTTAATTGCTCAAGTGTGTGGAATAGTCTATATCTTGCCTTGTCTTTATAGTTTTAGCAGAGAATCTAAGTACAATTTTAGATTCAACTGTCAAAAATAAGACTCCACTTTTTAACTAAGTGAATTACAAAATAGAATTATTTTTTCAAAAATAGAGTTACTTTTTGAAAATACTTTTTGTAAATAGCTTGAACTACTTCTCACTTGTTCACGCTGAACATGTGCAGTAAGTTTCTATCTGAGCTATAATTCTGAACATGTTGTTGAGATTTTTCTGTTAATTAATTTTGGAAAAAATCTCATGAATATGACAACAATAGGATTTGTTGCTAAGTTAGCTCCAGTTATTTCTGAGGAGTTATTGCTTCCTATATTTGTTGTGAGAGAATTTATGATTCATTTTTCTACTCCCAGCTATAAAATGTAAGCCCGTAGAGGATGTTTAAGCTGAGAGTTTGTGAGGAATTATGTTATTGTAATCTCCTGTTGAATAATAAGATTGCCGATGCCTCTGTTTGGTGGATGTAGCCCAGATTGGTTGGGTGAACCACGTTAAAATCTGTGTTTTTTCATGGTTGAACGCTGTGTGTCTTATTTGTGTTTTAAATTCTGCTTTGTTAACTCTGACAATTGGTATCAGAGCTTGAGAGGCCAAGTCTGCTGCGCAAATACTAGTGGCCGTGGACTGTCAGACCGCGGACTGGTGGACTGCGAGCCAGGCGCATTGACCAAGATTAAATAGTGGCACAATTGTTAGATGCAGCAAAGGTAATGCGTATTCAAGATTTGTGAAGGACTGTGGTTGATTGTTGTCGAAATTTTGGGCAAATGTGACATCGACGCCACCACTAGACAAGATAGCCAGTATGACTGGTCCTTTGGAAGAACTGGCCACCGCAGTTACAAGTTCCGTTTGATACCTAGCTTCCTTGGCTGCCTTCACTGCCGGTCGTATCAGGCGTGTGTGGTTACATCTCACGTCAAAAAATCCAGGTAAATATACAACTTTAGCGAATTTTGCCAACCCGTGTGCAGGTGGGGTGTAGTTACAAGGAATCCCTGCAATTCCATGCCGGACCATACCACCCTGTTATCGATTCTTGCTGTGATAATCAAACGTCCAAATGTTTGGAAAGCAGAATGACAAGAAAGTCTGTCTTTGGAGAATGCGAGGCAAGCCGTCCTTGTATCGAATATTGTGGAGTCGATGAGGAATGGTTTTTTTGGCCAACGTATATAAAAACTGGCAGAGCGCAGATGGTGCAGCGTTGGAATGAATGCACGGAGAATGGTAAGTGTGGGTACATTGTTTTTTGATCGTTAAATACAATATTAAGAGCTTATCAGAATATGGAAAATGGGATTGAATGGAAGTATGTTATTAAAGGCATTTTAAATGAAGGCAAAGGCATTTTATATCCCTTTATAAGGCATTTTATATCCCTTTATAAGGCAAAGGCATTTTTTTTAAAAATAAAAACTTCATTTACTAAAAGTTGCAATTGGAGATTTTGAGATTGAGAAGTTCAATGGCAAAAACAACTTCGATATCTGGAAAGTGAAAATGTATGATCTACTCGTGCAACAAGGCGTGGCGAAGGCTTTGTTGGGAAAAGTGAAACAGCCTTACACCATGACAACTGATGAATGGAGTGACTTGGATGAAAGAGCACTGAGCGACATTCGACTGTGTTTGGTGAATGATGTTTTGTTTAACATCGTGTCAGATAAAACTGCTGCTGGTTTGTGGACAAAGCTTGAAAAGTTGTACATGACAAAATCCTTAACCAATAGGATTCTTCTGAAGCGACAGTTATACAGTTTGCGCATGAAGGTACATCTATTACTGATCATTTGAATACCTTTAACACTCTCCTGGTGCAGTTAGAAAGTATAGAAGTAAAATTTGAATCAGAAGATAAAGCTATAACTTTATTATGCTCGTTGCTCGAGTCATGGGATCATTTTATTACTTCTATAAGTCTTAGTTCATCAAAAACCCTTGAATTTGATGGTGTTGTTGGAGCTTTTTTGTCCGAAGAAACAAGGAAGAGGTCAAATTCAGAAACCTCTACATCAGAAGCAATGATGGTCAGAGCTCGTTCTAAAGAAAGATGCTTCAGTAAGCACAACAACTCGCGTTCAAAATCGAAAGGGAAGAAGAATAAGGTAAAATGCTGGTTTTGTAGAAAATCGGGACATTTGAAGGACTGTTGGAAGAGACAGCAAACATCCAAAGAAGACTCTTCGACAGAGAAGAAAGAAGCAAACATGACAGATACAGGGTCGACATCCATTTCAGGAATGAGTGATGAAGTGTTACCAGTTAGTTTGTCTAATCATGATCAACGTTGGCTGCTAGATTCTGGTGCATCAAATCACATGTGCATTCATAGAGAATGGTTTAAAACTTATAAATCAATCAATGATGGAGTAGTTTACATGGGAAATGATGTCAGATGTAACATTGTGGGAATTGGAAGCATCCAGCTTAAAATGTTTGATGGGACAAATAAAATTCTAACTGATGTTAAGACATGTCCCTGAACTAAGAAAAAACCTCATTTCGCTAGGAGTTCTAGACACTAATGGATATAAAACTTTTATTCAAGGTGGAGTAATGAAAGTTTATAAAAGAATTTTACTAGTAATGAAAGCAAAGAAGGTTGGAAATCTTTTTCAGTTAGAAGGAAGAACAGAGTTAGATCATGTTTCTACAGTATCTGAAAACGACAGTAATTCTATTCGTTTATGGCATCAAAGGTTGGGCCATATGAGCGAAAGAGGTTTAAAGGTTTATCTGATCGTAGTTACTTCCTATTTAAGTCTGTAAGTGATTTGTGTAAACATGTCATTTGGGAAACAAAGCAAGCCGAAGTTAAAACTGGAAAACATACTAGTAAGGGAATCCTTGATTATATCCATTCTGATGTTTTGGGTCCATCTCCTACAACCTCATATGGAGGATCATCATATTTTGTATCTTTTATTGATGATTTCTCTAGAAAAGTGTGGGTCTACATGTTAAAGAAGAAGTTTGATGTATTTATAGTTTTCAAACAGTTTAGAGCATTAGTTGAAAACATCACTGGAAGAACCATTAAATGTTTAAGAACTGACAATGGTGGTGAGTTTACTTCAAAGGAATTTGATAATTATTGCAAGGACGCTGGGATCAAAAGACATAAAACCACTGTATATACTCCTCAGCAAAATGGAGTTGCTGAACGCCTGAACAGGACTCTTTTGGAGAGAGCAAAAAGTATGCTTAGTAACGCCAATTTGCATAAGGAATTGTGGACAGAAGCGGTTTCTATAGCTTGCTATTTGATAAATCGATCACCATCAACTGCAATAGGATGCAAAATTCCTCACGAGGTATGGAAAGGTCATCCTTGTGATTATTCTAAACTTAAAATTTTTGGTTGTGATGCATATTCTCTAGTTCCGAAACATTAGCGTTCTAAATTAGATCCTAAATCAAAAAGATATATCTTTGTTGGATATGGTGATGGGACTAAGGGATACAGATTGTGGGATCCTACTACTCACAAGATCATCATTAACAGAGATGTTAAATTTAATGAATCTTCACTTGAAAATCCAGGTGTAGATGATAAATTGAAACAGGATAATGTATCTAAGCTTCAACACATTCAGCTTGAAACCAGTTCCAATACTGATGATAGTCAAGATGAACACGTTTCAGATACAGATCATGAACATGTTTCAGATGCAGATCATGAAGAAGTTCCTACAGATAATAATCAGCAAATTGTGGAAGTACCAGAAACATCTTTAAGGAGGTCCACAAGAATCAAACGTCCTCCTAAAAGGTATGATGATTATGTTACTTCAGTTGCTTTAACCGCTAATGATGATGAACCTTTATGCTATCAGGAAGCTGTAGAAGGTTCTAAAAGTGAAAAGTGGAAAGAAGCTATGAAGGACGAGATGATGGCATTAGTCAAGAATGGTACATGGGATCTGGTAGAACTTCCTAAAGACAAAAAAACTGTGGGATGTAAATGGGTTTACAAATTGAAAAGGGGTGTTGATGATACAGAGGACAGGTACAAAGCAAGGCTAGTCGCAAAAGGTTTTTCTCAGAAAGCAGGCATTGATTTTCATGAGATATTTTCACCAGTTGTAAATTTTTTTTCAATTCGAATTGTATTAGCATTAGTTGCTTTATTTGATTTAGAATTACAGCAACTAGATGTTAAAACTGCATTTTTACATGGAGATTTAGATGAGGAGATTTACATGGAACAACCGGAAGGGTTTGTTCAAAATCGCAACAAGAAATTTGTCTGCAGGCTCAAGAAATCATTGTATGGTTTGAAGCAGTCGCCTCGACAATGGTACAAGAAATTTGATTCTTTCATGATGAGTCAAAATTATATAAGAAGTGAGTATGATCATTGTGTTTACTTTAAGAAATTAAGTAATGGCATGTTCATTATCTTAGTGTTGTATGTTGACGATATGCTTTTAGCAGGCAAAAGCATAATAGAGATCAATAGGTTAAAGGCTTAGATGGCTAGGACATTTGATATGAAAGATATAGGAGTAGCAAGACAGATTGTGGGCATGGAGATTTTCAGAGACAGGAGCAATGGTAAGCTGTGGCTATCACAACAGAAGTATATTGAGAACATACTCTTGAGGTTTGGTATGAACAATGTGAAGCCTGTTTCAGTCCCTTTAGCTTCCCATTTTAAGCTTTCTTCTAGTTTATGTCCTATTACAAATGAAGAAAAAGAATATATGTCTCAAACTCCATATGCCAATGTAGTAGGTTGTTTGATGTATGCGATGGTTTGTACTCGACCAGATATTTCACATGCAGTTGGGGTTGTTAGCAGGTATATGGCAAATCCAGGAAAAGAACACTGGTCAACAGTGAAATGGGTGCTTCGATATCTGAGAGGCACAAGTGATTATTGTATCACTTATAACAGGAGTAGTGAATTTGTTTGCAGATATGTTGATTCCGATTTTGCAGGTGATTTGGATAAGAGAAGGTCAACTTCAGGGTATGTCTTTACTCTTGCAGGTGGAGCTATTAGCTTGGATGGTCAAAGCAGGCTTACGAACATTGTGCTTTATCCACTACTTGAAGACAAAAAAAAAAAAAAAAAAAAAAAAAAAAAAAAAAAAAAAAAAAACAGAATACAAGCTGCTTACATGCTTGCAAGAAGCGGGGAAATTTTTTTTGGTGAAAGTTGTTTGGTGAGTTTGGATAGGTACAGGACAAATCAGTTATTTTGTGATAGTCAGTGTAATTCATTTGCTAAAAGATCTGGCCTATCATAGTAAACAAGCATTCCTATCAAGTACCTTTTGTAAGACAGTTTATCACTGAAGGGGAGTCTACTCTTGAAAAAGTGGCCATTACAAAGGAATAACTGTGCAGACATTCGTTCACAAACCAGTTTTGTTAGAGAAGCTACGTTGGTGTCTGGCTTCTTTGGTTGCAAAAAGATAAAATAATACAAGAACAGGATCAGGCTAATTGTTGTTCAAGGTGGGATATTGTGAATTTTTCTGTTAATTAATTTTGGAAAAAATCTCATGAATATGACAACAATAGGATTTGTTGCTAAGTTAGCTCCAGTTATTCCTGAGGAGGAGTTATTGCTTCCTATATTTGTTGTGAGAGAATTTATGATTCAATTTTCTACTCCCAGCTATAAAATTTAAGCCCGTAGAGGATGTTTAATCTGAGAGTTTGTGAGGAATTATGTTATTGTAATCTCCCATTGAATAATGAGATTGCTGATGCCTTTGTTTGGTGGATGTAGCCCAGATTGGTTGGGTGAACCACGTTAAAATCTGTGTTTTTTCATGGTTGAATGCTGTGTGTCTTATTTGTGTTTTAAATTCTGCTGTGTTAACTCTGACACATGTCTCATACTCAATTAATGAGCATCGAAATTATGGATTGAGAGAAGGCTATGTAGGACAATTTCAGCAGGTTTTGTAAGATAGAATCAATGGTAGCCTTTGAAAATTCCACTGGCTTATCACAATCTGGTAGGAGGAAGGGCCAAGAACTCTCATGTCAACAACAGGTAAAAGTTTAAAACTGATTGAAAGATTTAAAGGCAAATATTACATTGAAACTTTTGTGAATGGTAAGGTAAAGACCAAGTGCTAATGGATCTAAAGAACTAGTATGTTGATTGAAGTTTTGTGCATAGTCTACTACAAAATTGGTGAAGGAATCCTTCCCATTCTACTAGAGGATAATCAGTTTGGTGGTATGAAACAATGGATAGTTCCTCAAGGCAAGGGAGAGTTGGATATGTTCCCAAGAACAGAACCCTAAATATGATTCATTTTGCTAAAAATTATCGAGCAAAAGAATAGGCACTATTTCCTCTTTCACTATTGGAATCATGACAACAAGTAAAAGAAAAATATATTGTAAAAACCAAAATTTACTTGAGTAAATATTTGTTAGTTTGTATAATAGGTGGTAGTTTAATCTAATGGATGTAATAGTGCCAAGTTAGATATATCTGTGTAGCTTGAGAGATAGAATATGCTTGTAAGTCTGATTGTAATCTTGTTTGTTGAACATAAAGATATCGTTACCTTGCCTTGTGGATGTTTCCTTGACACATTGTTAGGTTTTTACCATGTGAAATATTTGTATTGTCTGAGTGCTTCATTGCCATCTTATGTCAATATTTCTTTGCAATTAATATTTTATTCAGATGCGTAAGTACCCGCAAGTGATATTAGAGAGAAGGTGAAAGGGGGCGTAAGACCAGACTCATCGAAATTCGTTGAAGGAATCTGCATATAGGTTCATTTAGCATTGAAGGATTCCATGTAAAACCCTATCCGTCAACTGTGGAAGGAAGAGACCGAATCATGTTGATGCAGAGGAGGAGGTACGTAGAAGGAGAGTTGAATTCTATTTGCGCGAGGGAAAAGTTTGTGTAGAGAACAAGGCCCATGGAGTTGAGGGAGAAGTCCGCACAAAGTAGAAGGCCTGTGGAGCTTGTTTTTGATATTATATTCAAGCAGAAGGGGAGACCTGTTGCCATTATGGAAGGCACAATGTCAACTAGGGGAAACGTTCCCCTGAAAACCCTAGGTGACAAGTAGGTTGCATATTGGGCATGCATATGCCAAGTGAAGTAGAGGACAATTTGTGGAAGAGGGAGATCACAAGTCGAGTGGATCCAATTTTTGGGAGGTCGTGAAGACTGTATGAGGAAGCAACCTCCAATCAATTTTGTGGAAAAGGTGAGACGGATACAATTTTTGAAGGTTGAGTGAGGAAATTGCGATGGAGTCTTTCTAATTGCCTAGAGGTTGCAAAGTGTAAATTTTTTTGTGTTGGCCCTAGTTGAGGTTAATTCATGGTAGGCTTTCTGTTGTAGGCCCATGAAGGATGAGTTTCTTGTTAGTGGAGGCTGTGGAGCCTATGTCACAGACCCTTTTTAGCGGAGGATGTGGACTTGAAGGTATGCTATCATTTCTTGTTATGTCCTTAATATGGAGCAATTCCATGCTACTTTTTAGAACCTATACAAACAAGAGTAAAGGCTATTAATGGAGAAATCCTTTCTATTAATAAGTTCATTAAATATTTACCAATATATGTTGATGGATTGCAATGCATTGTAGAATTTTATCAATACGACAACGGTCCAAAATTTTTTCTTTATCAATATTTTGTGTAAAAACACCTTTCCTTCACTTTGAGAAAACATGAAGTCAGTGTGATGGTTGGAGATATTATTACTAAAGTACATCCCAATAATTTTTACCAAATTAGGATTCTAGATACTGCTATTTGCATTGATGAACCAGAGGAAGCAATATATAAAATCATGAAAGTGGAAAAGGTAGTTAGAAATGCAGTTCTACATGTGAATCAAGTGCTAGCTCCAATTGTGCAAAAAGAAAAGAAAATTGCACAGTTGATGATCCGGGTGGATCTTCATGATCTATGAAAATTAATATTCTCAAATGTTGATGCAAAGGTCTCCATGTTGAAAAGGTTGTCGAGAGCTTTCCAACAATGCTTGAACGAAGTCAAACGAACATCGTATGAGAAATTTATGGTGTTTTAAAGTTTTGGAGAAACAAGTAAAAAGTTTGTAGGTGTGCCACGTGGCAGCACCATAGGAGGAAACGTGGCATCACCAGGGACTGAAATGTTGTAGTACAACTACTAATGTAGGTGCTGACATGGTAGCACAAATGGTGATGTGGCATTGATGTAGCATGTTGATTGGATAGTACAGGCGCTAATGTGGCATGTTGATTGGATAAAATGTGGCATTAACATGGCAGGTTGATTGGATAGTACATGTGATGATGTGGCAAGGTGATGTAGTTGGCTCCGCTATAACGTGGTAGGCTGATATGGCAAGTTAACTATGTAGTGACGTGATCTAATCAGGAGCCGCAATGTTGTTAATTTGGTAGCTCAGTGATAAATTCCTTCGATTAGAGAACCTTTATCATCCTAAGAAGACCCTACTTGCCCTTGGAAGAATTCAATTTGGTCAAGGAAAAATGTAACTTTTGATGAGAAACTCACATGTGCACAAAAGTACAA
This sequence comes from Pinus taeda, assembly GCA_000404065.3. Taxonomy (NCBI): domain Eukaryota; kingdom Viridiplantae; phylum Streptophyta; class Pinopsida; order Pinales; family Pinaceae; genus Pinus; species Pinus taeda. Next base: position 1,625 of record APFE030508235.1, on the reverse strand, counting down.
GTCGACCTAGACAAAGGAAAAGCCACCTCCTAAATCTCATATAAATACACCTCAAGGTCACCTCATTTGGACATCACATCACACACATCTTGTTCTCTTCTATTGGTTCATACACTTCTGAATTGCAGGGTCGAGTTCACATGTGCGAGGAGGAAAGAGAGGCTACGTTGACTTTCTGTTCTTACATCTTTGACCAACGTTGACTTTTGGGAGTTTGGGATTGGTTTGTCTCGGGATTTTGCATCTGTTTTGGAGGCCAAATTCTTTGGCTAAGAGAGCGAAGTTTTCTGGGGACTTTGACCTTGGTTGATCGCAGATTTGAAGCTACTACTTGGCCGCAAAGTTGACATTGACTTTGACCAGTTTTGGAGGCACCTTTTGGGATTGTTTTGACTTGACTTTGACCAACAAAAGAGGCTGATTTTTCTGTTGCCAGGACTGAACTTTTTGGAACTGATTTGACTGCTGTACATTGACTGGTTAGGGCATCTTTGACTACTGTTGACTTTGACAAAAAATTGTAGACTTTGACTTTAGATCAGATTTGACTTTTGGGCTTATCTCTTATTGGATATTGGTTAGTAGAATTGGAAAGTCAAAACTATTGTCCTTTGACTCATTGTTGGATTGGAATATTTTATCTCTCCGCTGAACATTTGATGACAATCTAATAGAAGAAGAATTTGGAAAGGGTTTTCCCCCTTGTGGGGTTTTTCCCTGGTCTTTGACCAAATCTTGTCTCTCTTGTTTCATGTTCTTGGCTGTTTTCTATTACATTTGAAGTACTGTTCTATCTATAATTGCTTGCTGTCATTGAAAATTGAATATTGGATAAAATGATTGCTAATTGAAGAAGAAATTGTTGTAAGTGATTGTGCTAAGCATTGAACACTGGAAAATTAACAAGTTTTTAGAGCCGAGATAAAGACAAGCCCAAGGAGGCAAGAGCCAAAAGCAATCACCTTTGAAGGAATATATTTGGAAGAAGCGCTCTTGGTCAAGATGTATACTTCACACTTCAAGGAAAATGAGAAGTTGAATGACACATCAAATTTTGTTGCTTGGAAGATGAGGTTGGAAGCAACCTTGGATAAAAACGATGTCTTGGAATATGTGGAAGGAAAAGTACCCGAGCCTCCAAAGAATGCTTCTGCTGCTATCAAGGACTAGTACAAGAAGGATGAGATCAAAGCAAAGAAAAATATTATAGATTCTTTGAAAGATCATTTGCGTACTTACATTGCAAAGATGAAGAAGTCCAAGGACATCTATGATAAATTGGCTGGGATGTATGAGGTCAACAACTTGAATTTCCTCTCCTTGAAAGGATAACTCAAGTATATCAAGATGAACAAGGGAGAGATTGTGTAGTCGTACTTCATGAAGATATCCCAATTAAGGGATCAATTGCAGACTGTTGGAGAATTTGCATCTGATAGGGAACTTGTGCTCATGGCACTTCAAGGTCTTCCTCCAATTTGGGAGACATTCATCACAACAATTAGCAATAATGAAAGGTACCCTACATTCAATGCGCTGGTTGGCAAGTGCACTTAAGAAGAAACAAGGATGATTTCTAGAGGGAGAATTCAAAAGCATGAAGAAGGAGAGTCCTCTGCTTTTGT
>APFE030508218.1:0-54078 GCA_000404065.3 Pinus taeda | reverse complement strand
ATTTAAAAATTATTAATTATAATAAAGAAAGCAATGTAGGTTATAAATAAAATATTTTAATGTTATTTAAGCAATATTAATTTGTGTTTAAAAATATAATAATAATTAAAAAAATATTTTAGCCTGGACAATATAATCCGTGAATAAAATGTTTCAATGCTCATGTTAAGTAAAATATTCCAATGTCAATTATGTATATATTATATATTGGTAAAAGAGAACAACACATATATTATATAATGTAACTAAGGAAATAGTTTATTAAGGTTAAAACATTTCAAATAGGTTAATTATTTTATAATTTTGTCAAATTTTAATCTTTTTGAAAGCAGTAAAAATTAGTTGGAATTGTAGTTTAAGACATGTAGTCCAAATCTAATGTCCATGAAGATTTCAAGGAGTTTAATCTATTATTTATAAAATAATAATTTAAACAATGAAAAATGGACAAAAGTGATCAAATGAAATTTTTTTGCTCTTTTCAGGGTTTGCTAGATCCATAACCCCAGGTAGCTAAAATCTATATACAAAATTGGAAAAAAACAATATGTAAACTTGGAGAGATAGAATAATTATAGGTACTTACATTGTGAATTTGAAGATGGTGTAATATAATGAAATACAATAATATGAATTGACTTTCCAAATATGTAAATTTTATTTGTAGAAATTGCTTGTAACTATGACAAATTTTATTTTCTGAACATTAGTATGTTAATTTTCAGAAAAAAATATAATCCATATTATTTTGTTAATGCAATTTTGATTGTATAAATCATGGAATTTTTAACATAAACTTATGTAATTGTAATTTTTTATTTTTATTTCAAATTATGAGAGGCATTATATACTTAAAGTTACCAAGATTTCAATCAATGCAACCTAGAGACATCATACTCTTATTAAACATTCATTTTTGTTTTTGGATTTTACATTCTAATGTCCTCTTCTACATATTATCATTCTTTTCCAAATGATTAATTCCCCAAAAAATTATTGTGAAATATGCTAGGGGTGTATTTTAATATTTTAACATATGTCAAAAAAATGTATTAAAATAAGTGAAAACTATTTTTAAAATATTTTATACTTAAAATATGAAAAGTAGACTTTATATGGAATTTTGATTGTATCAATGACGCAATTTCTAACATAAACTTTTGTAAAATTGTAATTTTTTATTTTTATTTCAAATTATAAAAGGCATTATATACTTAAAATTACAAAAATTTCAATCAATGCAAGCTAGAGAGGTCATCCTATTATCAAACATTCATTTTTGCTTTTCGGTTTTACATTTTAATGTCCTTTGCTACATATTATAATTCTTTTCAGAATGATTAATTCCCCAAAAAATTATTGTGGAAATAGATTAGAGGTGTATTTTAATATTTTAACATATGTCAAAAGAAAAATGTATTCAAATACGTGAAAATTATTTTTAAAATATTTTATATTTAGAATGTGAAAAGTAAACCTTATATGGAATTTTGATTGTATAAATGATGGGAATTTTAACATAAACTTTTGTAATTGTAATTTTTTATTTTTATTTCAAATTATGAAAGGCATTATATACTTGAAATTACAAAAATTTCAATCAATGCAAGCTACAGAGGTCATAATATTATCAAACATTCATTTTTGTTTTTGGATTTTACATTTTAATGTCCTCTACTACATATCGTAATTCTTTTCCAAATGATTAATGCCCCAAAAAATTATTGTGGAAATAGACTAGGTGTGTATTTTAATATTTTAACATATGTCAAAAGAAACATGTATTAAAATGAGTAAAAAAAAAAATTAAATATTTTATATTTAGAATGTGAAAAGTAGACTTTATATGGTTATATAGTTTGATAAATAACTAATTTCTCTAACTCATGCAAAAATAATGTAAAAAGTAAAAATATGTATGTGTTTTTTTCAAAATTTGATGTTTTCACATCCTAAGAGCCAAACCACGGGGTAAATAATCTCAAATCTATATGCGAAGAAACAAAGTCTTTGTGCACGTAACATTTTTACTCGAAAAAATTAAATTAAAAAAAAAATGTGTCCATCTTATTGATGTGTGTGTTTGTTAAGAGTCTTTGTATTGTTTGCCTAAAAAATGCATGCAAATTTCTTGTTGCGGGAGGGGAGTGAGGGATATAGAAATAGAGGATAAGGGGGAGAGGGTAGGTGGGTGGGGACGTGTCTGTGGGAGAGTGGTGGGGTAGAGGGGGATAGAAACAAATTAGGAGGAGATGGAGTGTGCGAAAAAGTGAGACAAGGAGGAAATGAGAGGTACAGAGAGATATGGAGAAAGAGAGAGGAGAGGCTATAGAAGAAATGTTGGTGGGGAGGCAGTGATGGAGGGGGGTGATGGAGAGAGAGTGAGGAAGGGAGTGAGAGAGATAAAGATAGAGATGGAAGGTGGAGAGAGCGAATAAGAGAGATGAAGCGATACAATGACAAAGAATGAGAGGTACATAGATAGTGAGTGATTACGGAGAGAGGGAAATAGATGGTGTTGGAGACAGTAGGACAAAGAACGAGAAAGGAAGGGAGAGAAATACAGAGAGGATAGAAAAGACACATAGAAATTATATTAGTTGAAGTATATAGATGGAGAGTGGGGGGAGAGAAAAAGAGAGTCAAGGAAGGACATAGGGAGAGGAAGGAAATTTCTAGAAGGGGGGGAGCTTGATAGAGTGGAGAGAGGGAGAGAGAGTGGAAGAGAGAGAAAAAGAGGGAAGAAGTGAGAGTGAGGTTGAGAGAAAGAGTAAGAGAAGGACGAATGGATAGAGTTGAGGGATAAGGAGAAAGAAAGAGATAGAGACAAATAGACAAAAAGTGAAAGAACTAGGGTGGGAAAGAGAAAAGGGGACATGGAGAGAGATAAAAATGAGGAAGGGGGGAGAGAGAGAGATACACGAAAATATGTAAATGGAAATAGAGAGATAGCGAGTTGGGGGTGAAGAAAGAGAGAAATTCAGAACTAGATAGGGAGGAATGGTAGACAAATAGGGATATAACCTGGAAGAATAAAGGGATAGAGAAGGAAGACGAGAGAGAGAGAGAGAGAGACACTAAGAGCTGGGAGGATATGGAGAGTGAGAGAGGAGAAAAGCAAGGATGGAGAGAGTGGAGAGGGGGGGATGATACATGGAGAGAGAGATAATGAGAATCATATAGTGAGATTGAAGGAATGACTAAAAGAGATGTGGGTAGTGAAGGAGGGATATAGATAGATATATGGAAGAAGAGATAAAGAGAAACACATGAATATGATAATGGAAATAGACAAATGGAGAGTATTGGACCAATAGAAATAGACAACGATATATGAATAAATGAAGGAGAGAAGGAAGTAGAAATGCTATGAAGATTACGAAAGGAGTGATAGTGGGTGGGAGGGAGTGGAAGAAGAGAGAAATAGAGAAGGAAAAAAGAAAGAAAGGTGGGCATAAAGAGAAAGGGAGAAGCAAAGATAGAGGGATGTCGAGAGAGTGAAGTGGGGAGTGGAGAGAGATAGAAAAAGAGTGGGAGATATGGAGAGACTTAGAGAGAGTGATAGGCGAGAAGGGAAGAGCCATAATGAGGGGGAGAGAGAGAAGGAGATAGAGGTAGACATGGAGGGTGCATAGGGATGGATGACATAGAGTGAGATGTAGAGAATAGAGAGGAATGAAGATAGAGCTGGGTATAGGGTGAGAGGGAAAGGAGGGAGGATAGAGAAAAGAGAGGAGGGAGATTAAGAGAGTATGGATAGAGAAAGAGAGATCCCGGAAAAAGAGAGATATTTGTCTAGTCCAAGAAACATTGTCTAGTTAGACACCCTTCTACTTCTACACATTCAGCAATTTCTTGGAATTTATCTTTGTGGGGAAAAAATAATGTAGCTCTATTGGAGTCACAATTTGCAATGAAATTCACTCTTTCAGGTCTCCTTGATCATTTTCATCCCGGATATCCAATACAAAGCATGAATAATTCATTCGCTTTAAATCACAACAGTTAATCTAAGTAGAGATTTATCTCTAATTGATTTGTCCCGTAGAAAAATTTCAATGCAAACGTTTTCAACGCTAGAACAAGTGATTTTTCACAACATTCCTCTGTTCATTCGGTGAGCTCCTTGGAGCAATAAAATTTACAGCATTTCTCTAGCAATGGGCATGGTTGTCATATGTCAAGGGCAGTTACCATGCCACCTCTTTCTGCACAAAATATTTCTAAGCGTCGAATGCAGCCATCTATTAAATCTCTTCGTTGAAATCCACATTCCATTGCTGGAGAACGACAATCTTACCCATATTCGCATCCATGGCGGCTTCCATCATAGGAACGATGTTGTTTCAATTGCTCTACCAAATGCACCCCTGAACTGAGACTTCGAGTCTAAGGTAGGCAGGCCAACACTGGTCACTAGTGGTACACCTAAAAAGGCCAACACTAGTCACCAGTGCTACACCTAAAATTGTTGTTTGACAGACAGGTGTAGCACAAAGTTCGAGTTCTGCATCAATTTGTTTAAGGCTTGACATAGCCTTTGCTTCTTCGCTTCTTGATCACAATCAACAGACATGGTAGGATTCACCAATCTGAGAATAAGCAATCTAATTTTACCATAGATATACACTCAACCTGATCTTGTTTTCTGCCTTCGATTCATAATGAGATATGCATAAGATATTGCGGGTATTATTTTTATGCAAAACTTACTGCAAAGCATCCGTGACTCAATTTATGCAACCCCATCAACCATTTAAAATGCTCAGCTTCACATATGATATTAATATACATATGGTATTCAGATATTAAGCTTCAAACATGAAACCAGCAGATGAATCAAATTATGGCACTATGAAATCAAACTTCCAAATAAAACCTATGATAATTGTTCTCATGGAAAAATGAAAGATAAGAAAACAAGAAAGATAAGATAATACTAGAGACAATGTAGCCAACAAGAAAGATAATACCAGAGACAAGAAATTTAGGAAAAAGAACTCAACCCATAAGTTCTTACGCACTCTCTGTTTCATCTTTTAATGATACGAATATATGACTTAGTTGACATAGGCATTCTAAGCAACCTAATTGCAGGTGCTCATACGGCCTAGGGGGCATCATAAAATTCAGATCCTCGGAGTGATAGAAAAGCCTATGATGCATCTGCGTTAATAAGTATTTTTTAACTGACCACAAGTTTGCACGTGATATTTCATCAATCCGCCTAGATGCTTAATAAAGCAAGCACATGTTATTATAGATCTATGCCACAACATGACAAGGAGCAATACAAAGAGTCAAAGATTCTTTAAAATAAGAAATAACAGTAACTGGAGTCTATATTTCATCGGTGAGCGTATTCTTGAATACGGTGCAACTATAGACCTGGGTAACTACAAACCCTCTATCTTTTGAATCCCTCTATCTTTTGCCTTGGCTTTCTTGAACCTCCCATCTGGATCCATCATCAATGCCGGAAGCAATATTATTCAATCCCTCTATCTTTTGCCATGGCTTTCTTGAACCTCCCATCTGGATCCATCATCAATGCCGACAGTAGTGATGATGAAAGTCGTGGAAAAGTATAACAGGATTTTTCGGCGTGAGTACTTCTATATTTCATCTGTAAAATACAAAAGAGTGAAATAGCTATATTTCATCTGTAAAACACAAAGAGTGAAATAGTATTTAAGATAAGAAATAACAAACCAGTAGCCGGAGCCTATATTTCATCATCTGTGAGCATTGTGAGCCTTGAATACTGTGAAATTCTGGACCTGGTTAACCACAAACGACGTTCATAACTAAAGAAATATTATTGAATCCATCTATATTTTGCCATGGCTTTCTCGAACCTCCCATCCGGATCCATCATCAATGCCGACAGTACTGATCATGACGTTCAAGAAAGCCTATGGAAAAATATAACAGGATTCTCAGCGTGGGTACATCTATATTTTGCAACTGCGTATCTTGGGTTTGAAGGAGGGTCACCCAGTTATTATCTCTAACATTTCAGGTGGTTAGTCTGCCTCCCGTCTAACTCCAGATAATCGAGAAATTATTGCGAGCAATTTACCAACCCTGTTGCCCATCTGATTGGAATCATTGCGGCTGCATGGCTGGAAGCAATATAGGAGATGTGCAAGAAGACATTCAAGGATCAAACTGATGATCAAAGGGGGCACTTGAAGAATGTTATGCTTTTCACCTGCAAATGATACCTAAATACAGAAAATGATATCCAAATACAGAATATGCCAAGAAAAGAAGAATGTTATGCTCTTAACATGCAAATGATACCCAAATACAGAATATACGAAGAAAAGAGACCCAAAATACAAAATATGCGAAGAAAAGATACCCAGAACACAACACGGAATAGCAATGATTTTATTATTTAGAGAGTAATGTTCACTTGGCTCTTCGAGGGGACAACCTCCAATGGAGCATAGCGCTCGATTACAAAATAAGACACGATGCTCCTCGGAGGGAGTTTCTATCCTTTATATATGACTCCTACGTGCAATACCATGGGCCAATACAGCGTATTACTAATACCATCTATCTCATACTACCGCCCATTTGCAACTAACTGTGTTCGGTTATTAATTGTGGATTAACCACTTACAATTATTAATATGGGCTTTATTGACTCTTGACTATGACGTGGTCCCATTACATAGGTAAAGGGGTTAGAGTGGGACCCTAACAAAGAATAGCCATCCATTATTCTTATTTATAATAGTGAAAATAAGTCTCCCCATTATGAGAGGATAAGTTTTACAGCGTAGTAGAGAAGTTCGCTACGTAAACTTACCGCACGATTTTTAATTAGAATTCTAATATTTTCAAGGGTTTTATCATCATTTTCATGATTATAGTTTAAAAAGTTTTGTCATCATTTTCATAACTATAGTTTAAAAAGTTTTTATTGATATATATATAAACAAGATTATATTTATCTTAAATTTTCATTTACCATGTTTTTAGAGGGAGTAAATTCTTTTTACTTTAAAAACTGTTTTTATATTAAAATATTTGATCCTCGAGATGATAAGCAAATTTAGGGTTAAAATGGCTTTTGACTAATTTAACTATTAGTTATAATTATTAATTTTTTATTTTGTTTTATTTTATTTTTATATAATTCGAAAAAATCAAAATGTTTTATTGGTAATTATAATTATTAATTTTTTTAGCTTTTTATTTTTTAATGTAATTTGATGCAGTCAAAATATTTAACAAGACATTACATTACTGTATCTATATGCTGAGGAGTCCTGGCTGTAGAGAATTCTCTTCTTATTCCATGTTCTTCACAAAAATTGAAAAATTCATTTGAGGTACACCCCCCACCTCTATTAGACCTGAGGCATTTAATTTTGTGATCTGATTCATTTTCAACCAAAGCTTTGAAGAATTTGAATTTTTCGAAGGCTTCATCTTTGTGCTTCATCATTCCTATCCAAACCATCCTTGAATAGTCGTCAATGAATAATATAAAGTATTCTTCTCCCCGAGGCGACCTTTTCCTAGATGGACAACATACATCAGTATGGACAAGCTCAAGTGGCCTGCTAGCTGATCCTTCCTTCTCAGGGAAGTTAGTTCTGGTTTGCTTACCAAACTGACATGATTTGCATATTGTATTATCTGGAATTCTGATGTCTGGAAGACCACGAACTGTCTAGTATTTGCATGCTTTCCTTATCTGTGAGAAGCTTAGATGCCCCAACCTCCGGTGTCATAGCCAGTGTTCATCATTCTTGCTCAAATAGCATTGTTGTTGTTCTTCTTTGAATATGTATAAATCATTTGGAGTTCTTATGCCTTTGATCACTGTTTCTCCTATATCAAGATCACGAACACTACATCCATTTGATCAAAATATTACCTCTATTCCTTGATCGCACATATGACTGACACTCAATAGATTATGATTTAAGTCATCAACATACATAACATTTCCTGCTTTTACCTTTTCTTTTAAAAGAACAGAACCTTTACCTTTTATGAGTGCAGGGGTATCATTTCCAAATGAGACCTTCTTCTCCTTCTCCAAGGCACTATATGACTGAAGTTTTTCTTTATCACCTGCCCTATGTTTTGAACATCGACTGTCGATGTACCATTGATTTTCCGGCTCTTCTGCATATAACGCTATACCACATCTTTCTGGTTGTGGTTCTTTCATTCTCCATGTTTTGATATTTGAGGCTTGCTCCTTCTGAGTTGCCTGCTGAAACCTGCTCCTGCATTCAGAATCTTCATGACCAAAATTATTACAAATAGAACATTCTATTTCATTTTCAAGAGCATAAAAGTTATTGTAGGTTCTTTTCATGATCCCAGTCATACTCCTCTGTTTTTGAGTTTATCTAGTCATGATAGTTTGTAGGCAACACACTGAGCTTCTTTGTGTCCAAAGTTTGGTAAAAGAAACATTGGCCATTGAAGAAATTCCTGGGATTATCAACCCTGTGGACCAAACGATTGTATTTTTCATTGACATTCATTCTTGAGTCAAATTGAGAATGATTTAGCTGTGGTCTGTTGTAGCTTCTCTTTATCCTTGAAGCACATTGCCCCTGAGTTACTTGGTGATCTCTCTTCATTCTTGAAGAAAACTATCCCTGATTTACCTGGTGAGCAGCATTGTGCCTTTGTTGTTGATTGTTATAGGGATTAACACACAATTAGTTGTGGCTGGAATACCCTCAAGGATATTCTTGGAATCCAAGGTAGAGTATTTTAGATTAAGTGAAACTTTCAAAAAGTAGTATAAATATATCTATATCAATGCATAATAATCAAAACTAAGAAGTGATATTACCTCAGTCCTTCGTGCAAACCTACTAAAGAACACAATGTAGCAAAGCAGAAGATGCCTTTGCTAGCTCCTAGAACAACACCTCCACATAAAAAAGATGAAGAGTAATCCTACAACATATAAACTTTGGTAATTAAGGCATTCATATATAAAAATATAAAACAACATGCATCTAAGCTACTTATAAATTATGGTATTGAATCAACATGTATATAAACACTAAATTAACACCATCAAGTAGACAACACGACAACAGGTCTATATTATTAGACTAAAGAATAATGATTACAACCATCTTGGCTGGATCAAGCTCCCTCTAGTCCTCAAGCTCCACTTTCTCTCCCTCTCTCTCTCTCTCTCTCTCTCTCTCTCTCTCTCTCTTTACCTCTTGGCTTCATAACAACTATATCTCATACAAAGTTTTGAGAATCATTTAACAACCATTTGACCTCGACCACAATGCTCAAGCATCCAATATACAGATGATGAGAGACTTATCCTTGCTAATTTCCTCATGGGCTCCTTAAAGTAAAAAGCTAGGACGTTTCCTCACTTTATTACACTTTCCCTTTCGATGAGACTCTGTTAGAAACAACATTATCCTTAGTTAGGTCGAAGGTAGATGTGTCCTGCTTTCTGGGGTTGACATTTGAGTGAAAACCAGAGTTCTAGTCAGTCAACGCATTCTTTGACCTACATAATCTCGCAAATCTTGGTTAACCCTGCCCTTTAGGCAAAACAGTGAGTTAACCTATGGACTAACTCCCTTGGCTAGTGCATGGGGAGCATCCTAACTCCTCTTTCCTATTTCAAAAGTGTGTTACCTTGGAAAATAGGCTTGAGAATTAGGTCATGTCTTTAACCAAACTGTATTTCTCCTCAAAGCTGACGAGGAGGTCATTTTCCTATATAATAGATGCCCCCTAAAGTGTGAGGTTAGAGATGGCTGAAATACTTTATAAATTTTGTTTGGAAAGAGATAGAGAGGATGAGAGCTTTAAGTCTGTGGGAAACCTGAAACAAACCACATATGCCAAAAATATAGTATTATGTCTTGAGTCAGGCATTCCCATTCTCAGTAGCTATTTCAAATTGATTTCTCAAAAGAGGTATGACAATCATGTCCACCGATAAGTATAATGTGGAACTATTTCATAATATGATGATCGTGAGGAGCTGTCTTCAAAATCAATATACGTAGCTTGGGAGTGCAAACAAGTTTGTGTGATGTGAACCTCTACCCAAGGTCTTAGTCATGGAGTTATTTGAACATCATATTTCAGCACATGTGAATAAAGGAGTTGATGTCGAACATGTGAGAAATTGTATGTTTCCAAGTCAATAATGAAAATTGTTAACAGGCGCGAGGATGGACATTGGTAATGATGATGGTCTCCAAGATGTGTAGTACAATATAACGAGTGTGAAGAATGATGTTTTCATCGAACGCTCGTAGAATCAATATTTTCTCAGCCAATGATGAAAACCCCCAATAAAAAATAAGGTAACCCGTGACTAATAACTATAATTTCCAAGGTAATTATATGTTTTTGAATCTGCTTCCTAGATAGAGTGTTTAAGTCGATAGGAAGAGACATGTTTAAAGGTAGGAAATAAGGTGTCCCACATCACTCGAAATGAAATGGGACAAGAATGATTTGTTTTGGAGATAAATTTTGAGCAATGGGTCAAACAGACATAGGGAATGATGGAAGTATATGGTCGATGGTTGATATAGAAAGCAGAGGATAGGTGGATCCATTGAACAATAGAAGGCATCCATTGAACAATAGAAGGCATGACATAAAAGTTTACCATGAAGCATAGACTCATGAATACCAAAGAGTGTTAGGATACAGGGATGCAGTAATATCAAAGTATATAAAGGCTAAACTCATACGATTGTAAGGTTCATCTGAGAGGCTAAAAAAAAAAAGTTTGCTAAGGGAGAGCCATGTTCAAGGGAATGACTGCTGCCAAAAAATCCTTCTAAATAGAGATATTGGTTCACTATTTTGTTGAATTTTTCCCCATCTCATTAAGTCTAATGAGTCCAGGTGGGTAAAATTAGTGGTCTTTTCATATTTAGATATTCTGAAAAGATCTTAAAGAGAAACTTGAGTGGGGTCCCTTTGTCGTGGTTGATAACATGGTGCAACAAACCTTTAATACTACCTGACACAATTCCTTTTCTATAAGTTCTGTACCAAGTCTGGATAAAGCGATAAAACCATGCTTAATTAACATTTGCCTCATTTTATTACGAGTACAAGGGCATGGAGTAAACTAAATATTCTTTGTGAAATTTTAATCAGTCACACGAGGAAAAATCAATAGATCTTCGTAAAATTGTGACAAGTTAGATGCAGAAAACTCGATATATCTTTTTCAGTTTAATGAGCGAGGAAAAAGAGATAAGAGAATCGCTTAAGTCTTTTCCATACATGTTTTATGAGTCTGAAGAAGATAACTCAGGGATTTTTTCTATTCAAGAGAGAGAAAATGTCCCAAAAAATAAAGTGCTCATATCGTCTTCGTAGGAGTTTTACGAGCCCGAAGATGGTAACTTGGGGATTTTTTGTTTTAAGAGAAAGAAAAAGTCTCAAAAAATAACACACTCATATCTTCTTTGTAGTAGTTTAACAATCACAAATAAGTAGGGTCGAGGATTTTCAGATTAATGAGCAAGGAAAACACCATAAAAAGAATGCTCACTCTTCTTCATGGTACTTTAACGAGCCTAAATAAGGAGACTCGAGGTTTTCAAATTAACAAAAAAAACAATTACAATAAAAATAATGCTTGGACACTTGATCTTATGCTTGATAGTAGAAGCATCTATGTTGAAAATTGCCTCATAAGGCCAAGGGAAAACATTGTGGAAGTCCTTAATACGGTAGTTGAAGCTCACAATCTCCTCAGGATTGCAATTAGCTTCAATTTGAATGTTTTCCATGATACCCATTTTGACTGAGATATCAATAAGCATAGTCTTTGAAAGATTTCCCAAGTTCCCTTGCAAATCCATAGTTTGGATAATTATATAAATTTGGGGAAAAACCTCACGTGGCTCAAAAGAGAGGACTTTTAGAAGTGTCATGTCTGAATTAAAGGTTTCCCAAGGTCTCTCCTCTAAAGACAAGATCTCTTGAATAACTTCATCTATAGGTAGTGTTGGAAATAATACTGAGAGGGGGGGGTGAATCAGTATTATCTGGTCAATTATTTTCTTTTTCGAACCTAGAACATATACGCTACTTCAGTTAGAGAAAACCGCATATATATGCAACTACAGATAAGGAAACCTACGTATACCATACAAACTTATAATTGAAAATATTCTAGAGATGTTGAACATTAATCTGTGCATCAAGATCATATAAACAGTAACCAGGAACAGAAAAATAGAGCAGAAGACAATCACACACAAGAACACAAGATATAAGGTGGAAACCCAATGTGGGTGAAAACCACCAGCTACAATATGTCTCTATCTTTTCAATTAGAAACTTCTTTTTACAATGATTCTGTAATGGTGCAGTCATTTACTAGTACGCAGGATGCTACCTGCAGAGAGCTATAACCCTCTCTCATTTTCCAGCTTATGCTGGAAGGGAACTACAACCCCCTTAGTTCTTGTACTAGTTGAGATACTAGTACGCAGGTTGCCACCTACAAAAGACTACAACCTTCTCTTCCTTCCAGGGACCATGTTTCATAAAATTTCAGACTGGATCCACAAATAACATCATTCAAACATCAAGAATTTATGCATCAACCAATCACCTTTTCACCAATCAAAACAGAATCAAAATAAACACTTTTCTGACGACTGTACCCAGATCATAATAACAATAATCACACCCCATTTCTAAACCCAGAACACTGTAGCAATAAACAGAAGCAGCTAGAACATAAATCAAGAGATGTACGCTACTTCACTATTCAGAAACCTGCGTTCATACGCTTTTGCGACTTTCCCTTACAAGAACAGCGTGTATATGCTTCTTCACTTCACTGAACCTGCGTACAGATCTATAAATTCATTCTTTCAAACATTCACATATTAGTTAACCCAGATTATCAGATTTATAGATCAAGCGTGCGCCAAATATCACAGATCAAAACCATATAGAGATACGACTATTCCAGCCTTAAGATTTTGACCCATCAATAGAACTTATCCTTCCACTTGCACTTAGGTTCTTTCTTCATTCAGATCCAGATCTGCACCATAAACCAATCACATTATTCCAGATCTAGCACTTTTTCAGATATTCAATAATTCAGAAGATGTCTTGCCAAATGATCTCCTTCCTCTTTTATAGCCTTAGGCCTTTCACCATACCACGGACCAAAAACCATAACAATTCAATACCATGGACCCAATACTTGGGATCAACACTTATGACAAGATACCATGGTCCAAAACCATAGGTTCAAATACGAAGGACTAAATACCATGAAGCAACCATAAGATTTCCCATGTGCGTGCGCTTTTCTCTACATGAAAGTGTGTGAACTTTTCTCTGCATGAAAGTGCATGAACTTTTCTCTGCATGAAAGTGTGTGAACTTTTGGTTCACACCTTTTGTGCGGGAGACCTATGGAACCAGAAAATAACTTTGCTGCACTATAATTTATCATCTGAGATGAGTGGGTTGCCATCAAGTAAAACATATGTATCATAATGCCAAAAATCTCCCCCTTTGGACTTGATGGCAACAACAACCAATCACTCTCCCCCTTTGACATCAAGGGCAAAGGGGCAGACTGCCATACTCCCCCTGAGTACTTGCTGAAAACTCTGAACGAGCTCCCCCTTTGTATATTCTCTGTGCTGAAATGTTGTATGTAACAAGATGTTCTACAAGAGAGAACATGACTCCATACACTATATGTAACCTTCCTATTATCAAGACTCATACATACATCCATCTCCCATCCAGGTGGGAATACACAAGATAGACAAAAATCTTTAATCCCAAGCATAGTGGGGAAACCAAAATAGGCCATTACATGACCTTGATATGAAAAGAAGTACATGACATAGAGACAAGAACAACTATCAGCAGAATCAACCTTCAGACGAACACACATTGAACTACTCCACCAGAAAACTCTTGAGAAATCAAACCAAGGAATTCTAAGATAATGCCAACAATGCATCATTAGAAGAATATATGCTCCCCCTGAACCTATGCCAGATGATCTCTGATAGACCCATTCGACCCACATAGATCGACAAATGTACGTGTATCCACCTACATACAACAGACAAGATTCAACAGCAGGATGATGCATCAACAACCCCCAACTTTTGTCTGAGGTATTCAAATGTCTCCCTGGGTAATGGTTTGGTGAAAATTTCAGCAACTTGTTCCTTGGAGGGAACATATTCCAATTTGTGCTTTTGTTCCAGCACTTGTTCCCAGAGAAAATGATACTTGATCGATATGTGCTTGCTTTTTGAATGCATGACTGGGTTCTTTTAAATGTTGATTGCACTTGTATTATCACATAAGATGGAGATAGGTGGTGTACAAGTGATTTGAAAATCCTGCAAGGTTTGCATCATCCAAAGGAGTTGAGTGCAACAAGATGCAGCAGCCACATATTTTGCCTCAGCTGTAGATAATGCAATAGAACTTTGTTTCTTGCTGAACCAAGATACTAATTCGGAACCCATAAAGAATGCACCACCACTAGTGCTTTTTCTATCATCCACACTTCTAACCCAATCTACATCTGTATAAGCATGAAGAGTGAGATCTGTATCTCTAGGATACCATAGGCCATAGCTTTGAGTTCCTTGAAGATACTTGAAAATTCTCTTTACTGCCTGAAGATGAGTTTCCTTACGATTTGCCTGAAATATTCCAACCATTCCTACTGTATGCATGATGTCTGGTTGGGTACCTGTTAAATAGAGCAGACTTCCAATCATGGACCTATAGGTTGGTTGATGCACTGTTGTTGATTCATCATTTGCACTGAGGCTACATCCCATGACCATAGGAGTGCATACTGGTTTCGTATCTTCCATGCCATACTTCTTCAAGATCTGCTTGAGATACTTGGTTTGAGATAAAAAGATATTGCCTTTATTTTGTTGGATTTGTAAACCAAGAAAATATGTCAGTTCTCCAAGCAAAGACATTTTAAATTCCTTCTACATCACCTAGGAAAAGTTTTGACTCATAGCTTCTTCATTGTTGCCAAAGATGATATCATCTACATACACAACAAGTATTACCAATTTGTTATTTTCAATTTTTATATAAATATTGCTATCTACTGATCCTTTTGAAAAACCTTGTTGATGAAGGTATTTGTCCAGACGATAGTACCAAGCCCTTCGAGCCTGTTTGAGACCATAGAGAGCCTTCTTTATTCTGCATACAAGATTTGGATCATTACCAAGGATGAATCCATCTGGTTGCTCAATGTACACTTTTTCTTCTAAGTCTCCATTCAGAAAGGCTGATTTCACGTCCATTTGAAATACTTTGAACTTCTGAAAGGTAGAGAGAGCAAGGAACATTCTGATGGCCTCAAGTCTAGCAACGGGAGCAAAAGTTTCTTCAAGGCCTATTCCTTCTTGTTGAGCATACCCTTTACAAACAAGTCCAGCCTTGTTTCTAATCGCTTCCCCATTTTCATTCAACTTGTTTTTGAAGATCCATTTTGTCCCTATGACATTCCTCTCTTTTGGTCTAGGAACCAACTCCCAAGTGTTATTCTTTTCGATCTGCTCAGGTTATTCATCCATTGCCTTGACCCAACATTCATCTTTGCATGCCTCTTACATTTTGTGGTATAGTGGAGGAAAGTAATGCCAAATAGCTTGAATCTTCTGCAATTGTTCTTCTTGTTTGTATTCCTGCCTCTTTTTACCCCAAAATTTGAGATTCTGGATGATTCTTTTGAACGTACCTGGATGGAGTCTTTTCTTCTATCCTTATTTGTTTTTCAGGCTCCTCATGGGTTTCTTCTTCATAGGTTTCTTCTTCATCATGAATCTGATTTGATGTTGATGGATAGTCCTCATCATCTTTGAAATCTTCATATCTTTACCTGCCTAGGAGTGTTTTCATCTTCATCAACCACTACATCAATACTTTCAAAAAATTTTCCAAGCCTTTTATTGTAACACTTGTATGCTTTGTTGTGGGGAGAGTAACCGAGAAGAATGCCTTCATTTGCTCTAGGTTCAAACTTGCCAAGATTTTCATCAGTATTTTTGATGTAGCATTTACTCCCAAAAATTTTGAAATATTTGACCGAAGGAGTCTCACCATACCATAGTTCGTGAGGAGTCTGAGTGTTATTCACCCGGAAATTTGTCTTGTTGAGAATAACAACTGCAGCAAATGCAGCTTCACCCCAGAAAGTTGCGGGAGTTCAAAACTCATCCAACATAGCACGAGCCATTTGTTGAATTTTTCTACTCATTCTTTCCACTACTCCATTTTGCTGAGGAGTCCTTGCAGTAGATAATTCTCTTCTTATTCCATGTTCGTCAAAAAAATCGAAAAATTCATTTGAGGTCAAATCCCCACCTCTATCAGACCTGAGGCATTTAATTTTGTGATCTGATTCATTTTCAACCAAGGCTTTGAAATATTTGAATTTTTCGAAGGCTTCGTCTTTGTGCTTCATAAGTCCTATCCAACACATCCTGGAAAAGTCGTCAATGAATAATATAAAGTATTCTTCTCCTCGAGGTGAACTTTTCCTAGATGGACCACATACATCAGTATGGACAAGTTCAAGTGGCCTGCTAGCTGATCCTTCCTTCTCAGGGAAGTTAATTCTGGTTTGCTTACCAAACTGACATGATTTGCATATTATATTGTCTGGAATTCTGATGTCTGGAAGACCACGAACTGCCTGGTATTTGCATGCTTTCCTTATTTGAGAGAAGCTTAGGTGCCCCAATCTCCGGTGCCATAGCCATTGTTCATCATTCTTGCTTAGATATCATTGATGATGTCCTTAATTGAATATGTATAAATCATTTGGAGTTCTTATGCCTTTGATCACTATTTCTCCTGTATCAAGATCACGAACACTACATCCATTTGATTGAAATATTACCTCGGTTCCTTGATCGCACATCTGACTAACACTCAATAGATTATGCTTTAAGCCATCAACATACATAACATTTCCATCTTTGACCTTTTCTTTCAACAGAACAAAACCTTTAACTTTTATGAGTGCAGGGGTGTCATTTCCAAATGAGACCTTCTTCTCCTTTTCTAAGGCACTATATGACTGAAGTTTTTCCTTATCACCTGTCATATGTTTTGAACATCCACTGTCGATGTACCATTGATTTTCTTTCCCTTCCACATATAAGGCTATACCACATCTTTCTGGTTGTGGTTCTTTCATTCTCCATGTTTTGGCACTTGAGGTTTGTTCCTTCTGAGTTGTTTGCCGAAACTTGCTCCTACATTCAGAATCTTCATGACCGAAGTTGTTACAAATAGAACATTCTATTTCATTTCAAGAGCAGAAAAGTTATTGTAGGTTCTTTTCATGATCCCAATCATACTTCTTTGTTTTTGAGCTTCTCTAGTAATGATTGTCTTATAGGCAACACATTGAACTACTTTGTGACCAAAGTTATGACACGAGAAGCATTGGCCATTAAAGAAACTCCTGCGATTATCAAATCTACCAACCAAACGATTGTAGTTTCTATTGTCATTCATTCTTGAGGAAAATTGAGAAGGTTTTACCTGTGGCTGGTTACAGCTTCTGTTCATCCTTAAGGTGGATTGCCCTCGATTTATCGGGTAGTCTTTGTTCATTCTTGAGGTAAATTGTCCCTGATTTACCTGGTGATCTCCATTGGGCCTTTGTTCACTCCTCCTTGCTGCATCAAGATAACTTTTGGAGGTGGATAGTTTTTGTGCTTGAGATGTTTCTTCATTATATCCCAGACCTGTCTTGATTAGAGGAGAATGTTGCACATTGATAATCTCATCTAGAGTTTCAGATCCTTTAACAAATCTAAGATTAAGAGCTTTTGTTTTCTCAATCTCTTTTCTAAGTCCCACAATTTCACAATCTAACTTTTCATGATGTTTTTCCCTTTGAGCCAGTTGAAATTGCAAAGTATCAATAATCATATTTTTCTCTTCTAAACAAATTTTGAGTTTAGAAATCTCTTCATAAAGACCTTCTTCATCTATAGCATCCATAAAATCTCATCTTCAAAATCCATTAAAAGTCTATAACTATTACCTCGTTCATCTTCATCGCTATTTGAGAGTCCATCACTGTCTTCATGAGTGTAGTAGATTTTCTTACTTACATTCTATTTCTTGTTCCATCTAACAGGTTCCTTACCTTTGTCAAGCTTATCTTTATGAGTACACTTGGAAGCATAGTGACCGAATCTTCCACAAGCAAAGAACTTGAAGGGTAACTTACCTCTGAATCTTCCAGCAACCCGTTGAAGGTTCTTGACAAAATTTGATTCTTCCTCTTCTTCTAACATATGTCCCGACTCATAGTAATCTCCTTTACCTGAAGCCTTGAATGCAGCTTCTCTCCTATCTGATGGTCCTCCTTTCCTCATTTCATAAGCGGTTAGAATTCTGTGTAGCTGCGACATGGTAATTTTCTGAAGATTCTCCTTTTCTTCTATTGTAGAAACTTTTGATTCAAACTTAGAGGACAAAGATATTAGAACCTTTTCAATCACAACAGCCTCTTTTATTTCTTCACCCAAGTTTTTCATACAATTAACAATCTCATCTATACGTAGGAAATAGTTAGCCACACTTTTTTCATTATACATTCTGAGATTTTCATACTGAATTCTGAGGGTTTGAAGTTTTGCTCGTTTTACCTATTCATCTCCTTCATAGCTCAAAACGATCTTGTCCCATATTTCTTTTGCGGTTTTATACTGCATCACCTTGACGAATTATGATTGCGATAGACATCCTAATAGAGTATTGACAGCCTTTGCATTTGTTTCAAATTGCTTCTTTTCAGTCGGATTTGTAGGAGTTGCTGAAGGAAAATTGTACCTTGTATCTATGATATCCCAGACTTCTGTACCAAGAGATTGAAGATAGGCTGTGACTCTTACCTTTCAATAGACGAAGTTGGTCCCATCAAAAATTGGTGGCCTGATCGATGCTTCTCTCTCATAGTTGCTCATGATGATAGATCTTCCTTCAAGCGATCAAGCTTCTTCTGAAGGACCTGCTCTGATACCAAGTGTTGGAAATAATACTGAGAGGGGGGGTGAATCAGTATAATCTGGTCAATTATTTTCTTTTCAAACCCAGAACATATACGCTACTTCAGTTAGAGAAAACCGCGTATATACACAACTACAGATAAGGAAACCCGTGTATACCATGCAGAATTATAATTTAATATATTCTACAGATGTTGAACAGTAATCTGTACATCAGAATCATATGAATAGTAACCAGGAATAGTAAAATAGAGCAAAAGACAATCACACACAAGTACACAAGATATAAGGTGGAAACCCAATGTGGGTGAAAACCACCTGCTGCAATATGTCTCTATCTTTTCAATTAGAAAATTCTTTTTATAATGATTCTATACTAGTGCAGTCCTTTACCAGTACACAGGCTGCAACCTGCAGAGAGCTACAACCCTCTCTTTCCTTCCAGGGACCACGTTTCATAAATTTTCAGACTGGATCCATGACTATCAATCAATCATCAAACAATCTCTTTTTCACCAATTATTAATGAATCAAACAAACACTTCTCCAACTATTGTACCTAGAACACAATAACAATAATCACACACCAATTATGAACCCAGAACACTGTAGCTAAACAACAGAAGAAACTAAAACATAATTCAAGAGACGTACGCTACTTCACTATTCAGAAACCTGCGTTCATACGCCTCTGTGTCGAGACGAACCTGCGTATACGCTTCTTTCACTTGCAGAAACTGTGTGTACATGCTTCTTCGTCGAGACCAACCTGTGTATACGCTTCTTTTACTTGTAGAAACTACATGTATACGTTTTTGCATCGAGACCAACCAGCGTATACGCTTCTTTCACTTGCAGAAATTGCGTGTATACGCGCCTTAGCTTCACTGAACCTGCGTACATATCTATAAAGGATAATTCACTCTTTCAATCATTCAGACATTAGTTAACCTAGATTATTAGATTTATAGATCAAGTGTGCACCACATATCACGGATCAAAATCATACAGAGATACCACTATTCAAGCTTTAAGATTTTGACCCATCAAGAGAACTTATCCTTCCTTTTTGCGCTTAGCTTCCTCCTTCATTCAGATCCAGATCTGCACCATAACCCAATCACTAGTATTCTAGATCTAGCATGTTATCAGATTTTCAATAAATCAGATGATCCTTTGCCTAATGGTCTTCTTCCTCTTTTATAGTCTTGCCTTTCACAATACCACAGCCCAAAACCATAATAGATCAATACCAAGGACCCAATACTTGGGATCAACACATCAGACGAGATACCAAGGTCCAAAACCATAGGTTCAAATACCAAGGACAAAATACCACGGACTAAAAGTGAGATCTCCCACATGTCTCCTCATGTATGCGCTTTTTCCTTGCATGAAAGTGCGTGTATACGCATACGCGACTTTTGAATGACTAACCCGCGTGTATACGCGCCTTCATCACAGAGAACCTGCGTAGATATATATTTTTCTTTCATTTTGAGACCCTGAACTGAGATCTGTCACCAAAGTGAGTTGCCATCAAGGACAACACCTATGCCATAGCACCAAACCTGCCAAACCTGTGCCATAATGCCAACAGTATGTACTCTGTGGACTCCTTAGCATCCCCATATTGTTATGCTGCTGCTATGGAATGTAGGCTCTTTGGAAGCCCCGATTCTACTAGATTTTTTATAGAAATGGTTCCATTGATAGAAGCAGCGATCAAATCCTTTGTTATGGATTGGGTAACTATTCTATTAGATAAAATGGCTAGTCAAATACTAGATTATAGAAAGAACAGATTTGTCACCACCCGAGTTGTGGCCCCATTCTATATGAATTCTTACATAATGGACACAATCTGTTTTAATTCTGACTTTCCCATTCTAGGTTGGAACTGGACTATTCATGATCCAGCCCCCATTCATATTTATCATAAGTACTTATGGAAGTCTGAATACAAGAATCATTTATACAGGATTTTCCATGGTTTCATTTTACCCATCCATCAAGTTATCTTTAATAAACTTGCTCCTTGGTTGTCTGATGAGGCTAGCATTGATTTAACCTCAATCGATAGGTGGTTCAGGGAGGAGAAGTTCACCATTATTAGGGGTTTTGGCAGTATTACAGATCCTCATGTCCTTCCACTCTACATTCTAGATAAGCTATTAGCAAGGGAAATAGCCTACCAGATAGTGAAAAAGGGGATGTCTAGAAACCTTAAAGAGTCTAAGAAACAAGTGTGGCCTCCATTTCCCCTCCGTTGTGGCACTTACACATTGCATGATTTTAAACATGCCGAGAAAGAAGTAGAGAAAACAAAGGATCTGAGTCTAGTCATTATTCCTAAAAGACAATATGATCCAAACAAGGTCACTTTCAATTTCACCACTCAAGTGAAAGTTAGTAAATTCATACATGAGAATGATGAGTTTGATGACTTATTCGCTTCAGCGGAGTTATTCTCAACAATAAGTCATCTGGCAAGATTCAAATTTGGAGCTGAGAAGATGGAAAAATTCATGGAATACAAGACACAGAGGTTACTGATAGTGCCTCTGGAATTATTAAATACTACACCAATTGTTCATCAAAAGGATCATAGCGGAGAACATGATATTAAAATGATTTCTGGAGAAGGTGAAACAAGTGAAAAGGCCAGTGAGCCACTAAGAATTGATGTTCATATTGATCCCATATTGATTAAGGAATGGGAGCAATTTGATCAACAAATCAAAAGCTAGAGCGATCCCCAAAACATTATCAAATCAGCATCGCCCGCAACACAACGGTCCATCGTTCCTAATAGTGTGATTGAAGGAACACCCAGTAAAGACATAGCTCATAAAGAGATTGAAATAATCCCTGAAAATCCTTCAGGAGAGATCACATTGAATATTGAGGAAATACCACCCTTGGAAGTATTTTACAGCCTAAAACACAGGGCTGTAGTCAAGAGGCAGAGGAAAAAGATGAAAATAGACCAGACATCATCCACAGCTCGTCAATCTAAATTTATGAATGTTATATGGAAGGATTCAGAGGTCAATCCTTCTAAGGATTTGACTAATTTATCTCAATTTGCAGGGGCATACACAACTGCTACAATTGATAAGGCAACTAAAGTTAACCAAATGATCAAAGAAAAGGATCAAAGGATTAATCGGCTTGAGGAACAGTTGGCAGAATAAAAACAAAAGAACGAGCATCTTGAAGTACAATTTAACCTGGAGAAACAAAATATTGACCAGCAGGCCATCCAAAAACAACAACAGTTGTATCAAGAGCTTGAACAACTTCGATTGACACATCAACAAGAAATTAAGGCTAAAGAGGAGAAAATCACACAACTACAACTCTATATAGAACAGTTCAAATATTATCCCAAGGTTGAGGAATTTAAGAAGGAAGTCGTAGAGGCAAATAAAGCCTTATCTCAACAGCTAATCTAATTTGTCATAAAATATCTCTTATTAACCCACTATACAAAACGACGACATCACTGGTTGATCAAGAAGATAATACCAGGTTAGAATTTGAGGTTGCAGATGATAAGGTCATAAATTACCTTGCCTGGAAAATCACAGAGGAAGGAAGAGCTGCTAAACTACCGAAAATTCAAGAGTTGCATAAAGAAATATTGTTTTCAGAATGGGAAACACAGTTGATAAAGGAAGAAAAGGCTACCTCTAGGCCCAGGGCTATAATGAATAATGTGATTGAGCTAGTGAATGATAATTTATATGGAGCCAATTTAATTTCTGACTATTTCCCAGGAAATCTTCCAAAGGTGAAAGTGTTAGAGAATCAATGGAAGCAATATTTGGCCACCAAAGATGAACAACTCAACAAAGTACAAAGGCTTAACTGGGATGTGTATTGGTCCTTTCTGGTCAAGCCACATAGCCAACAAATGACCATCAAATTCCTTAGCAATGTTGTTGATCACATGATGCTCGAGCTTTCAAATTCCACATACACAGGACAACTACACTCCAGGATGAGTCATCCTCCAGAAATTCAAAACATGCTCTCAATTTCTGAGTTGCGGATACAAGAGAAGAAACAGATGCGATGAATCTCTTCAAAGGCAATCGCAATACTATTTTTGAAATTCAAATCCCATATTTTAATGTAGGTAGTTCCAACAACTCTCAGCGACTTTTTTGGACAGTTTGTTTTAATTTTATTATAAATACCCTTTCATGTTATTTTAGAAAGGGTCCTCAAATTGTATAAAACTAGACTTGAGAAGTTTGCACTTCTGCACTTCTTAATTTATTTTTTATAAGCCGTGGATCAAGGTTTTAGATTTATGTGAAAGAAATTCATCAAGACCTGCATTTTTGTATCTCCTTGGAGTTTCTGGAATAAGAAGGTGGAACTAGAATGTTATTTACATAACGAGACTCAAATTCATTTGGTATTTCTATTATTGTTCCTTTTGTCTTGTTTTTTATGTAATTAGCATTCCATTTGATTTGTTATTGTTGATGTACTCTAAGGCTTCAAACAACTCTATATTATGTCACTTCTGAATGACTTAGAATTGTCATATTAAATATATATGTCAGCATTAAATATTAGTATGTTATGCAATAAGTTTTCACAATTACTTTGTTAAATTTCTTAAACAAATTGATCATTATTTAAATGCATCTTTTTGTGGATAAGTAAATAATCTATATTATTATTTGTCTGCTAGGTATCATTAAGAGTCGCATTGTTATGAGATTACCCAAGTTATATAGATATATTTGTATATTA
Source organism: Pinus taeda (assembly GCA_000404065.3). NCBI lineage: Eukaryota > Viridiplantae > Streptophyta > Pinopsida > Pinales > Pinaceae > Pinus > Pinus taeda. The sequence goes on along the minus strand of APFE030508218.1, from coordinate 30,241 downwards.
TAGAGTTATATATTAAATCACCTATCATCTTTGTTATACATTTAAAACACTCATTCATCAAACCATACATTATTGGGAAACTAGTCCTATAATATCCAATCGGAGCCACCATATCAAATGGAGAAGGAGTTGTACTAAGGTCTAGACCGAGTGGTTATCCCCAATGTTGGTGCTACGATTTTAGAGGCATCAACACAATGTAAGGTAAAAAAGTTCAAAAAGGACAGAAGTAAAACATGTTATTTGTGACTTCCTAGTTTACCATGAAATGAGTTTCACATTATTGTTGTCTTTCTAGTTTCCGGATTCAGTGAGCTAGTGTAGCAACTTGTACCATTTTGCAAGCAAAACCACAATATAAGGCAGAACCCATAAGAAAGGAAACATAATGAACTATTTGTAAAAGCACGTGATAAAAAAAATACTAAGATTGAAAATCACAAAATTATAGGGAAAATTATCCATCGTGAGATTAATTATAATATTAACTTTAAAATATTAAAATGCGCAATACATGTGAACTAGTTTTAGCTTCAAAAATGAGTGTATTATTATTTGTATTATGATTATGTGGATGCATAATATTGCTATATTGAGTACATCAAATGGAAGATGAGTGTACTCAAAGAGTATTTCATAAAACTTCCCAACAATATTAAATAATAGGAAATAAGTGCCTAAGAATCACATACCTCATTATCCATAAATTTATTATCTTTTTCTCCTTCAATCACTCCACTTTTTGAAGTGTGTGGCACGTGTTTTGGATCATCATTGACCTCAATTCATTGATTCATTGATAATATTGGTATAGTAAAAATAGGTGGCTGGAGAGAAATTATAAACACTTTCTCTGTTATACTCCATAACTCTATTTTAAAATTCTCATCTAGCATATGTTTTTGATTGGTGCATTGATGCAAATAGAAGTTTCTACCTCCAATTTTGGGCTAAATGAAACTGAACTAACATTGAACATAGTTCTACTATGCTTAGTGAATAAAGGGATAAAAGCACTTGATTCAACACGATTGAACAAATGTCAACATTTCAAAAGTAGGTGCATCCAGACAAACAAGTTCAGTGATATTTTTATCAATCATAATGAATTCCATATTGTTACAGTGAAAGCACAGACTCCAGAGTGACATGAGGAATCGAAAATAAGAAATCAAGTTACCAATGATTTAGAGATTATTTTACAAATTTCTCAATTTCTTGTTTACAATATATCTAGAATACTAAATTGTATATGTTAAATAATAAATACACAGAATACATAGGACAATATTGTTACAAAAAACACTATGGTAGGGAGAGACTAAGATTTGTCATAATCTCCAAGTAAGATTGATTACATACGTCAATGAAAAATTTATAATAAGAGCTAACAATTCAAAATAACTAATATATTTATTATTCATAGCAATGACAATGTGCAAGCTAAGTGGTCTTGATTGTGGGAAAACTCCACAATTAAGCGCGCTTGAGGCAAAGGTGATCTGGGATGGGTGACCTCCCGAGAAGAACTGGTTACTAGGTGCAAGCCCTAGAAGTGATGATTGATGCTATGTGATTCATTTCACTAGTTTCAATACCAGTTCTTCGCCCCTATGAGCATCACCCGATGCAATGAGTGCTAAGTTGACTATTCAAAAATTATGAGAAATTATTCAGTTATGACTACCTCTCATGGAATGGTCATAGATGAATGAATTTCTTAACGCAGTTGAATCCCAAAAAATGATATCTAAAATAATGTTGTTAACTGTTAAAGTAAAAATACATTCAATGTAAATTTTTCTTAAGTTGAAAACAGTAGATGATATTCTTTATGCATGTATTCCAGAAATCTTGTCTCAGCAATAACTAGGCAATGTTCTTTTAGATGTAGCATTTTCAATGTACAACCAATTTTGCAATTCTCTGTTTCCAGCGTGCATTTAGCACCGTGCTCATAGTTAAATGTTGTTCCATATTACAAATTGTGCAGTTACCTATGGTTGGTTGAAGGAGTTGTTTGCATTTATTGCAAATTTGTTGAAAAGGAGGACATAATTTTTTTTTGGTTTTCAACACTCCATGGATATGTGTTTCTCCCCCCCACTCCTCCCACCCCAAGAAAATTGAATTGTTAGGTCCAATATGTATTATCAAAATCCAATATTTTATATATCAAACTGAAACTATTGTTACTTGAACAAAAATCTAATAGTAAATATACTTGTTTTCTTGACATTACAAAATATAATGAACACACTCTTGCAAATTCATCATTCAATGGCTCAAGAAAAGTTGTTGATCCAAAGTGTAACTATTGACTCCCTTTCACATCATTTCTGACAATGTTTTTGAACAAATAGAGAGGATTCATCTTGTTGGCTTGTTGGGGCCTAACCCAGGTTCAAAGTTAGTTAGCCAAACAAATCTCGGTACTACTAGCCCTTTCGGTAATAATCCACAAAGCGCAGACTAAGGTCTCACCCAAAGTAGTATGGGAGGGTGTTAGAACTAGGTTTCGACACCCTGGAGATATTTGATGAGTTCTACAGGTATGCGGTTCCTCCTTGCATGCAGGTTGCTTCGCGCACCTTCCCATTCCTCACAACTTGATACACTACCTTCGCGCAACCCTATCCAGGGGTTGTGTCACGTTTTGCACTATTACCCAAGACCTTGCTTATATTCCAATGTTAGTTAATTATCTTTGTCTACTTGAGTGCTTTGAGTTATACTTAACAACATAAAACATTCATATAGGTGCTCGCAGTAAATATACAGTATATTTGCAAGTTATATCAATCATGCATTAACTCAAGAACATATACACAGAATTATAACCAAACTTCTCTTTATTGACTCTTTCCTCGGTTACAGACTCAACTCACCCTGCGCACTCAACTGCAGGGGTCTGCACACTCAACTGCGGACAACTAGGCCTCTGCGCACTTAGTTGCAGAGCCTTCTCCTACTTTATGACCCACAGACACACTCTACTCTTGACTTAATCACTCAGACTTTTCATGCTCATCTCTTATTCCCCATTATGTCTCTATATTTACACTTAGAGCCTCACTATATTTATACAATCCCATGGTCTGTGGACCATGGGTAGGTCTATCCAGTCAACATCACAAAACTAGGAAAGGTAACCCTGTGACTCTATCATACTTTCCCGCCCCGTGCTCGCAATTCGCGGAGCTTTACAACAAAATTCGATCAAAACTTGGGCTCTGAGCCCCAAAACATGCCTTGGAAGGATTCCATGCCCAATAGGCCCCTAACACAAACATCATGATTCGCCCTTGAGTCACTCTGTCAACATGGCGATCTTTGCGGGAAGTCCCTCCAACTATTATTGAACTGCATGGAGGTCAGCAACGCACTAAGCTGCTGCTTGCTGGATCTGCTGCGTATGTTGTTCTGAGACTTCTGTATCCGAACTACTTCTCTGCATCTGTGCTAATGTCCCTTGCATATTTTTATAGTCTCACGTAGTTGTCTAGATCCTTGGAGCATAAAGACTATGCTTCTACCAGCTAATCAGATAGGCGGGTCAACTATGTAGGGCTTTAAGCAGCTGCCATTCACTTTTCTTGCGAAAGGTTCTCCATTAAGTTTGACTAGATATATCGTGCCTCCATCTGTGACATCCTTAACAATGTATGGTCCCAACCAATGCATTTTGAATTTTCCCAGGAATTTATCAAACTTACTATCATATAGTAGCACCAAATCATTTATCTTGAAGGTGCACAACTTAATATGGCAATTGTGTCAGGCATTCTCATGCTGCTTTTGCACCTGTTGATGAAATCTTGCTAGGAACTGTTCCTCCTCAAGTTCTTCCAACTGCACAAGCCTTTCTTCCAGGGCTTCGGAGTCCTTCATACCTGTGAATGCTACTATGCGCAGACTAGGTACAATATACTCCATTGGCATGACAGCTTCCATGCCATAAACTAATCAGAAAGGTGTTTGTTTAGTCAGTTTCTTGCACATTATCCTATGAGCCCATAGTACTGCAGGTATGCGCAGGTCCCAACCACTTCGCTGCACATTGCATACTTTGGTTAGCGCAGTCTCCATTATTTTGTTTAATGCTTCTATTGTTCCATTGGCTTGTGGGTGGTACGGTGTGCTTTTCTGATGATACACCTGGAAATCTTCTGTGAGTGTGCTGATGGTTTCGTTTAGGAAATGTGTACTGCGATCACTCATTAAGATTTTTGGGTAACCAAATCAAGTCAACACGTGTTCAAATACAAACTTCACAGCCGCGGTGATCATGTAGTCTTTGACCGGTTGTGCTTCTGCCCAGTGAGTCAGGTACTCTATCACGGTGATGATGTAGCACGTGCCCATTTTTCCCTAGGGTTTGATAAGTCCTACAAAGTCAATTTCTCACTTTTTGAAGGGTTGCAGCACCATTTGTGGATTCAAAGGCATCTCTTCCCTCCGCGATGGCTTACCAGTCCTTTGACATATATCGCAAGCCTTACAGTGTGCTTTTGAATCCTGATGAAGGGTTGGCCACCACAACCCTGCGTAGAGAATATTTTGTGCGATTGCTCATCCTGCATAGTGTCCTACTGCAGTGCCCCCATGTTCTTCCGTGAGGATCTAACTTCATTCAAATTCAAGTACGTACCTTCACAGTATCCCATCATTTCCCATTTTGTATAGGTGCGCCGCGATGACAGAAAAATCTGCCACGCGCACCAACAATTCCATCTTCTATTGGGTGGATTATTCCTTCAACACAATCCCTATTGTTAGAAAGTGGATTATATCTTCAAAGTGTCCACCCATGATGTGCACAACAAAGTGTTGTGCTTTAGGTAATCCTTCCTCCAAACTAGTAGGTTCCTCACCTGTCTCAATACACGACAAGTGATTCGGCCCTGCGTTCAAGCGTTCGGGCTTTACCACAACCTCAAAATCATATTCTTGGAACAATAAGAGCTACCTGCATATGTGCCCCCCCAACATAGGCTTATTGACCAAGTATTTTAGTGTGGAATGGTCTATATACATCTTGAAATGTACTCCTAGAAAATAGTGTCAGTATTTTTGGAGCGTGTATACCATAGCCAACCCCTCGTGCTTAATTGTGGAGCAATTCCTTTTCACTTTGGACAGTTGGCGACTTGCAAATGTGATAGGGTGATCTAAGCCTTCTCCGCCCTCTTGCGTGAGCATCGCTCCATGTGCTATACATGACACATCAACATGGACATGAAAGTCCACATCCCATTTTGGGAAGACCAGGATTGGAGTGAAGGCCAATTTGTCTTTTAGTACATCCAAGCTCTTCATTCAATCATCATTCAAGCAGAACGTGACTTCTTTTTTCAATAGTTTCTCCATTGGCGTAGTGATCTGAGTGTAGCACTTGATGAAATTCCTGTAGTACCCTATATGTCCCAAGGTAGCGCACAACTATTTAACACTTTGCGGTGCTTCCAAATTCAGAATTACTACAATTTCCACGGGGTCTACCATTGGTCCCCATTCACAGACCAAATGTCCTAGTAGGTTCCCAAAGTGAACAAGGAATGTACACTTCTTAAGGTTCAGTGCAATTTGGTGTCATTGGCAAGTATCCAGCATGAAGCGTAAGCTCGCTACGTGGTTCTTAACCAATCCAAATACAGTCCAATTATCCAGATAGACCTCCAAGAATTTGTGGATATACTCTTTGAATGCTGCAACAACTATGCATGAAAAGATAGCCAATCCATTTTTTAACCTGAACATCATAATGGTGTATTGAAAGCAAACCCACTCAGTCACAAAGGTTGTCTTGCTGCTATCTTCTGACACGATTTTGATTTGGTGGTACCCTGAGAACCCATCAGTAAACAAATAGGCTTCTTGCATGCCGACATTTTCCAATATTTCGTTTGTGAACGGAATCGGGAATGGGTCATGCACACATGCGTCATTCAATTTTCTAAGGTCCACACATATTCTTATCTCGCCCTTCTGCTTCTTCTCCTATACTACCATAGGGCTTACCCAATCAGATTCTTCGATTGGCTGAATGATTCCGGCTGCGAGCATTTGGTCTAGTTCTACATGGACCTTTTCCTTGGACTTCAGATTCAAGCGGTAAGGCCTCTGTTTAACCGGCTTCACGTTGGGTTTTAGGGTGATCTTCATCATCCCTAAATCACCAGCAATCCCCTTTAAGTCCATGATCTTGGTTGGGAATAAGTCTTGGTACTCGTGGAGTAACTCAACGACCTTATCCACCGTGGCATCATCCCAGTAGCCACCGAGCGTTGCATACTTCAATTCCGCCTCTATACCAATGTTTATATGATTTGTTTTTACATGCGTGGTAATGTCAGGGTCTTCAATTAATGGCCCTTGAACCTCGCGATAACCTTCAGTTTCTTGGATTTTAACTTTGCATGGATCTTCATCATCTTCCTCAATGTTTACATTGTAACACTCCAGCGCGCAGCTCAGTTGGGTTGCCCTTTCAAGATGAAGCACTTCCATTGGCTCCCAGGGTATTTTAAAGATAATTTCTTTTACTGCTTGTAGCACATCATCAATAGTGTCCCACCATTGATCCTCAAACGTGAAGGTTAATAGGAATCCTTCGCGCAAGATATCCCATTCGTTCGTGCCACGGTGGAGCTCCATTTCTATATACCAATTCATGGGTATAATATCCATGGTATGATAGAACATGTGTGCCCACTCAGGTTGGGGCTCTTCCCCATAGACCTTTGTCCACTTTGTGAGGTGTGCTCGTGGATCATCCCGTCCATCATACTTGTCTTTTAACCTCATCTAAGGCTTCCCAAATCATAGGCACATCATCCTTCTGCATTCGCGCTAGTCCTCAAAACTTTGTTGGTGTGTACCCCACCACCTTGCGGGCGTAGCACGCAGTACCCATTTCAGAGTGTCGAAACGTTGTTGTTCCAACACTTCTTTTTCAAATTTGTTCAGTAACTCCTCCACCTCACTTAACCCATCATACATAGGTAGGTCTCTTGTCTTTGTTGCTATGTAGTGCACTGACCTTATCATCATGTTACAGTTGAGCGTGGTTACCTCGTGTAACTAGTTCTGCCATTGTTTTATCTCTTCGTCAGAATATGAGGTGTAGGAGCTTTCGCGCTCCAACGATATTCAGCCATCCACAGTGGGATTTACCCAGTCTTGCTCCCACGCAGTTATCTCGTAGATGTAGTCCAGATCATCGTTGTTGTCATTGTCATGCACCGGTTCTGTGTAGCGCGATCCTTCCACGGGGTCCAAAGGTACCACTAAGCGCAGTGAATTTTTCTCAAAAATCATCTTGCGCTTCTTTAGATTTATCACTCCATTCATGTCAATGGCCCAATCTATTCCCAGTAATGCAAGATAGGGATTGTTGTCATTAACAATCTCTATCACTTTGAAATCTGCCAGCGCACTTGCTCCTTCGATATCTACTATAATTCCCTGAAATCTTCCCATAGCTAGGATCTTTTGCTAGTTTTCCATTCACAGTTGGATAGGAGACCATTGTAGCATAGGCGTGCCCATGCATTCCCATGTCTACTTTGGCAAGACTTTTGTGTCTAATCCTAGGTCCAGAATCACTTGATCCATCTAATACTCCCCGATCTCTGTGGTTAATCTCATCTCCCTTCATGTTCGCATCATGTGCTTCCCAAGCTTCTAGACTATGCGTGGTTCTCTTGGTACGATCCCAACACATCTATTTATGAGTTCTTGCAGCCCCTTCATAGCCTTGTTGTCGCGCAGCAGGTTCATGCATGTCTCTAGGAATGTAGTAAGCATTGATGGGTCCATTTCTGGTTCCAGTCTGCCTTTACTTCCTTAAATGGAGGCATTCACAAAGTCCCTCTTAGCTTCCATGAATGTCTCTTTAGCGCGCTCCAAATAAAATTCAGGTTCCTTCGTCAAAGCCTTGCAAACCCAGGTACTTTCTTCGGGCTGCTTTCCCTTGTCATCCCTCGTCGTAATACCACTTCAAAGAATGATATTTACATTATGTTCTTCCTTGTGCGGCTCAGACCTCATCATTTTCAGGTCTTGAGTTGGGGGAGGTTGGAGTGCTCCTTTATCACGCAACCTCGCTCTCAGTGTTGGACAGTCCTCTATCTCATGATCGAACAATGTACAATACAAGCGTGATGGTCATGTTAGATTTGTACAGTCGTAGGCATAATGACCTGTCCCTCCCCAATTGTAACATATCAATTGGTCGTGACCTCTTCTTGGTCCCATTTCTCCTCGTCCTCATCTGTACCCCTAAAATTCGGTGCACGCCATTCTTGTGTTTTGATCAAGGGCCCATATTTGGGCCTGAACTTTGTAGGTAGGAGTGTGATCCATCATCAGTTCATAACTTCTGCAGGTGCGCTTTTCATGTCCCACTGATCTGCAGAAATTACAGAACAACTATTGGGAAGTCTGTGTATACTTCTGTAATAGATGGCAGTTATCTGCAACATGCTTCCCTCCTATCTAACAAATTGTGCACCACAATGCAAGCACCACACTTGGATCTACTTGTGCCTCTGGTCTCAATGGCATTGGTCCTCCTCCCACGAGATGATTCGTGAACACCAGGCAGTGGTCCTTATTGTGAAATTGGCTCTTGCACTTTATGCACAATACCTCGTCGCGCACTTCTGGACAAACTATCCTGTCTTATTTCAAAGTCTACATCTCAAGGCACAAGTTTTTCAACTACACATGAATCTGTTGGACTCCCAGGATTGGATCTTGTATCAGAGTCTCATGCAATCTCATTGCGACCTCCAAAGCTTTAGCCTGAGTTGTTAGCCTTTGTTGCAACAACACATTCCATAAATGTGATGTTAATGATGTTAAAAAACATTCGCGATGGTGCCCATCTATTAGTGTCATGTTTACTTCACAGATTATGCACTTCAATCTTTGATCCAGCTCCAATGAGGTTTCGCCTAGTAGCATTGTGATTTCCTTGAATCCAATGATCGACTGTGCCTCCGATTTGGTCTGTTAAATTCCTTATTTAGCACAGCTTAGATATCCGCTATCCCTGCATTTGGATTGTCATTGGAATTCTTAATGTACCAGGTCAACGCACGATCCTGCAGAGCACTGAGCAACGTTGCCTTCTTTATATTATCGTCCGTGACACCTTGTGCTTCCCATACCGCTTTTACCACGAACCAAAATTGGTCTGAATCTTCATTCCCTACTCCCTTGAACACTGGTAGCTTTATCTCACTGGCCATACTACTTCGCGGTGGTGTCGGAGGTGGTATGGGCGAAGTTGAGGGTGAAGATGGTGAAACTGGTGGTGGTGTGGGTGGGGGTGGTATGCATGGAATCCTCTACTTTATCAGATTCATTGCACATCTTAGTGAAACCTTCATGAGTTCTTCTTCGCCTCCGCACAAAGGTGAAATCAAGGGGCTAGTTTCTAGTTTTGTGCTAACTTCATTTCTATAGATCCAGCCACTCCACATAGCCCCAAACATCAATCTATTCACATAACCTGCTTTTCACACAATAGCATTTTAATCTACATGTTTAAAGATTTAACATACTTACCTTGCAGTCCCTTGAGGAAGCGTCATTCTACCTCACTATAGTTGACTAAAGTATCTACCGCGAATTCAATGATGAATCCTCCGATGATTTGATCCAGCTAGTGATCAATAACGCGTGCGATCCTATATTCTCATGCTTCCAGTTTGCGCACCAACTCTAGCTTCGGGATCCACTCGTACAACTTAGTGGGGAAGGATGCAAAGAAAATTTCGTGGATCTCTGTATACAAGTAGCAATCTAACAACTCTTCCTTTGATAATTGCAGATTCATGTTTTTCTGCACCGCGAACTCGTGAATATTTCTGTCCAACCACTTCTCAATCCTTTCTTTGTTGGATTCCAGTGGTATGACATTAGACATCTTTATACAGATCCTGGTCCTGGCAATGGAACCATTTTTTGGCTTGTTGGGGCCTGACCCAGGTTCAGATTTAGTTAGCCAAACAGATCCCGGTACTATTAGCCCTTTCGGCAACAGTCCACAGAGCGTGGACTTAGGTATCACCCGAAGTAGTATGGGAGGGTAATAGAAGCAGGTTGCCACACCCTAGAGATTTCTGATGATTTCGAATGGTCCATGGTTCCTCCTTGCATGCAGGTTGCTTTGTGCACCTTCCCGTTCCTCACAACCTGATACACTACTTTCATGCAGCCCTATCCAGGGGATGTGCCATGTTTTGCACAATTACCCAATACCTTTCTTATATTCCAATGTTAGTTAATTATCTTTGTCTACTTGAGTGCTTTGGGTTATACTTAACAATATAAAACATTCATATAGGTGTGCACAGTAAATAGATAATATATTTGCAAGTTATATCAATCATGCATTGTGAAGTTGGTGATTGTTTATCCTTTCTCTTAAAAAAATAATTTGGGAAAGATGCGCGAAGCTAGGGTTTGCAGAGGAAAACTAAGGTTGGGTACCATGGAGGGGTGAGAGGGGGGTGAGCTCTACTCCCTCCTACAAGTAGGCAGTGTCCAATAGCTTCAAGAAACAACTAGAAACTGAAACCGGGAGTTCAGGAAAAGGGAAATAGGAGAACAGAAATGCACAGGGGAAGGAAGGTAAGCAAGAAGAAGTCAGAAAAGAGAAGCGAATAGAGGGTGACAGTCAAAAAGCCGAGCACAGAAGTCGGGTAGGACCATGTAAACCTAAGACGACCATCACACCCCGAGTGTTGTTAAGTGATCCAGCGTTACAGGTGCATATGGAGCACATGGTGAATTATGCAGTCATATGTAAATTCATGGGGTTATGGCCTATGGAGAAAGATTTAAACACTTGGATAAAGAATGATTGGAAACCTAAGGGAGACATAGATCTGCACCATGGATCCAAGTGTTTTTTCACAGTCGTTTTTACAAACATAGAGGATAAAGACAGGGTGTTTGAAGGAGGACCGTACTTCTATGCTGTTGTCAGCCTCTATATGTGGCCATGGATGATGTTTTTTGTTCCAGAACGAGAGACATTTACTTCGGTTCCAGTCAGGGTAAGACTTTATTCCCTACCACTGGATTATTGGCAACCAAAATCATTAAAAGCCATAGGAAATAAACTAGGGCATTTTTTGAAAATATCAGAGGCTACGCTGCGAGGAAAATACACCTCCTTTGCGCATATATGCATAGAAATGGACCTTTCAAGAGCTCTACTGGATGAGATAATTCTAGAAGTATATGATGAAGAATGGGTGTAGGCAATGGATTACGAGCATATCCCTTTCTGATGCCACAAATGCCATGAACATGGGCATCTCTTCAAAGACTGCCCTTTAAACAAAGTCAAGAGTAGTATTAAAGCCATCTTAGGGAAAGAAACGGAAAGTTTCACCAAAATGGGAGGTAAAGGTAGAGGAGGGAGAAAGAACCAGAAAAAATATAATGAGGAAAAGTAGCTTAATCAAAATAGGTTCATGATTTTAGAAGAGGAAGAGGGGCACGATAAAGAGAACCAAGAACTAGAGGATAGCCATGTAGAAAAGGAAAAGGAGGACAGCATGGACGATGGACCTGAAAAGAGCCAACACAATGAGGATCTGCCGAGCATTATGGAATTTGATAAGGACCAAGAGGTGACCCCAAGCGAAGTGGGAATAGAGGATCATGAATTGCAAGATATTCTTGAAAGGGAACATCTCGATCTGGAAAAGTTCCTGGAGCAAGGACTAACCAAAGGAGTGGAATCATTACCTCAAGGGGAATTTAACAGAGTGCAACAACTATTCCTCTAGAGAACTCAGGCAAAAGGTGCAAGGGCCAGAAGAAATTATGACAATCAAGGAAACCGAGGGGCTAAAATGATGGAGGCAACAATGGGATAAACTCCCAAGAATCTAGGTAGGAAAAGAGTAAGAAATAGACATAATGAGCTGTTGATAGAGTGTGGGAAACTCATGATCAACTCAGGTAAGATGAAAGACCTAACTAGTTATTCATTTACAAATCTTTCTTAATGAAGCTTACAACATGGAATATTAGGGGTCTAGGAAGCAAAGAAATCTCATCAATAGAATGAAAGAGGAAAAAGTAGATATGATATTTATCCAGGAAACAAAATGTTCAATAGATAAAATAAGAGAAATGCACAGCAAATGGATGATTAAATATGAATATATAGAAGTTAAAGTAGATAAAAGAGCAGGAGGAATTCTCACTCTTTGGAACCCTTATAGAATGGGTATCCTAGATACTGAAGCATCCAGGAACTATCTATCAGTGGTTATCCAACCTTTGGGGGAAAAGGAAGTTTATTTAATCACAAATGTTTATGGTCCACAAAATCCTAAAGATAAACTCAGGCTACTTACCTCACTGGAGGAATTAACACAAAGACATTCAGGTATCCCCTAGATTCTGAGAGGGGACTTTAACATGATCAAATCTCTAATGGAAAAAAAGGGTGGAACAAGATCACTGGGCAGAGATTCCATAGCTTTTCAGAATTTCATAAAGAACATGAGGCTAGTAGATACAGATACTAGTAATGGTATCTTCACCTGGAATAATAAAAGGGGAGGAGAGGCTCAAGTGGCCTTAAAACTAGACAGATTTACTATCTCGGAGGACCTCATCCTTACGGCCCTTGACTTGTCAGCTATGATACTCCCTTATGGTGGCTCAGATCACTGGCCTATCCAACTTGAAGCGTCCTTTATAGGAACTCCAAGAAACAGACCTTTTAGGTTTGAAAACATTTGGCTTACCCATCTTGACTTCATTAGCAATATTGAAAAATGGTGGACAAAGGATATGCAAATTCAGGGCACTAAAATGTTCCTTCTGCAGCAGAGATTTAAACACATCAAAATCAAGCTTAAAGATTGGAATAAGAATGAATTTGGCAACATCTTTGAAGCCAAAAAAGTAGTTGAGTAAAAGCTTTAGGAAATTAATCAGAACCTCATCACAGAGGGCTTCAACAAGGAGATAATGGAACAAGCTGACTATCATCAACGGGAATGGGAAGGATTATGCAAGCAAGAGGAGATATTCTGGAAACAGAAATTGAGGGTACAATTGTTAAAAGAAGGAGAAAGGAATACAAGGTTTTTTCATAAATCTACCATGGATCATAGGTCCCATAACAGGATCTCAAAAATTAAGAATCCTCAAGGAAATCAACTCAATACCGACAAATAAATAGAAACTTCTCTAGTTCAACATTTCCAAGAAATAGCATAGGAACCTCTTACAGATAGATCACAATTCATCAATGACTTTACAAGGCATATTCCTAGGTTGGTGACAAGAGCAGACAACTATAATCTAAACAAGCCTGTGAATGAAGAGGAAGTTAGTGAAGTACTCAAAAGAAATGCAAAATGGGAAAGCGCCAGGTCCGGATGGTTTCAATGTTGATTTCTTCAAAGCATGTTGGGACATTATCAAGCATGATATCTGCGATGTGGTGGAGGACTCAAGGAAAAACAAAACAGTTTTGAAGGCGCTCAACACCTCTTTCATATCCTTTATTCCAAAGCAGGATAATGCCATAACACCAGATAGATTTAGACCAATAGAATTATGCAATGTGGTGTACAAAATCATCTCCAAAATAGTTGCAAACAGGCTTAAGCCCCTTCTTCCAACTCTCGTGTCTGAGGAGCAAATTGGATATGTAGAAGGCAGGAAAATTCTCAACAACATCATTCAAGCCCATGAGGTGGTTCACTCACTTAAGAGAAATAGGTAGGTAGGAATGATTATTCAACTTGATCTAGAGAAGGCTTATGATAAACTAAGCTGGGTATACATTAGGAAAGTTCTAATAGCATATGGCTTTGATCATAACTGGTTAAGATGGGTAATGGCCCTGGTAACCACATCCAGTTTTTCAATCCTGTTAAATGGTTCACTGTCCAGAACCTTTAAGCCTTCAAGAGGACTCAGGCAAGGAGACCCGCTCTCACCCTTCCTCTTTATTCTCATGATGGAAGGGCTAGGCAAAGCTATCAAATTTTCCAAAGAAGAAGGCAACATCCAGGGTCTCAAACTCACCCTGAATGAATGTGCTCTGACCCATAAACAATTTGTGGACAACACCATGCTACAAGGTATACCCACGGTCAAGGAAGCTCTAGCCTACAAGAAAATCCTTATTGAATTTGCAAAGGCTGTGGGTACAGAGGTAAGCCTAACCAAATCAAAAATTTTCTTTTTTAATACTAACATTTCTATTCAGAGAAATATATCTAGAATTCTAGGCTTTCAAATAGATATGCTACCCTCCAAATATTTTGGAGTACCTCTAACAGACAAACCTCTGAGCAAAGCAATTTGGGAGCCTGTTAACAATAAACTCCAAGACAAAATCTGGAAGTGGACAAACAGGTCCTTAAATTTAGTAGGAAGACTAGTGCTCACAAAAGCTATCCTCCAAACGATCCCCATCTTTATGTTTTCAGCCCTTCTAGCTCCTAAAGGAGTTATGCAACAATTCAGAAATATCCAAAGAGATTTTCTTTGGGGCAAAGGGGAAGAGAAAATAAATTTGGCTTTAGTGGCCTGGGAAAAGATCTATAAACCAAAGACACATGGAGGCTTGGGGCTTGATGCCCTTGAAACACTAGACAAAGTTTTGGGGGCAAAACTATGGTAGAGATGGCTAAAAGGATCTGCTTCCCCTTGGGCCAAAATTTGGAAATAGAAATATGCAAACAATTGGCAAGAAAGGGATCATATTGGAATGTCAGGGCTCATCAAAGGATCCCACATTTGGAATAAATCCTGGGAGAACAGAGCAATTGTGAAGAAACATAGTTTTCGAGAAATCAAAGATGGAAACCTTGCTTGGTTTTGGGAAGATAATTGGCAACATGAATCTAAATTGTTTAGAGAAGAATTTGTCAATCTCAACAATGATACTGACACCAAAGGGTTACTCAAGGTAAATGAGTTTTGGGACCAGGATAGAGGAGAAGGAAAATGGAGAATATGGAAGAACTTGGTATACAGTGATGACTCCCCGTTGAAGGTACATGCAGAAGCTTTAACAACCATCTTGGACCAGAGAAATATTCTGATATCAGCATCTTCAGACCAACTGAGATGGGGAAAAAAAATGAAGGAAACTTTAACCTTAAAGAATAAAAACGAGTGTCTCTTGGGTTTGACTTTCCAACCCTGATAAAGTATGGAAGGACCTATGGCAAAACCAAATCTGGATGAAAATCAAACTCTTCACATGGTTGGTGCAACATAAAAAAATTCTGACTTTGGAAAACCTAAGGAAAAGAGGAGTATCCAGTCCATCTAGATGCCAACTATGTGAACTACAAGAAGAAACTATGGATCACCTACTCAACCTCTACCCTTTCACATCCACCTTGTGGAATTGGGTAGCTTCAATTTTCAAACAAACAGACAGGGACCGAGGCAACATTACCAGTACTCTGAAGCACTGGAGGAAAAATTTCTCTGACAATGAAATAAGAAACAAATCTTGGGCTTTAGTTCCAGGCTTCTAATCTAGGATGTCTAGAAACAATGCAACAACAAAATATTCAAGAACAGGAAAGGTTCTCCCCAGAACATCATGGCTCAGATTTTAAGACAACTCAATGAGATAGTAGGGACCCTCATTAAAAACCTCCCTGAGGACCAACCTAAGGATACGGATGTGCAGATACTACTGCATTTAGGTCTTCAGGGGCTTGTCCCACAGGTAAAAAACATGAATGTAAGTCATATAATAACTAATAAGGATTTTTAGGAACCCCCCCTAGGGATTTTTGAAATGCAATATATATGGGGCCTCAAAAGGAAACCTAGGTATGGCGGGGTATGGTGGGGTATGGAGGAGTAATAAGAGATGAAAAGGGTTTAATAAAAACCATATTTCTTAGCCATTTGGGAAAAGCCACTAACAATATGGCAGAGCTTATGGCCCTTGAGCAATGCATAGAAATCTTGAGGGACTCAAATCTCCATAATACCATAATTGAAGCTGATTCTGAATTGATTATTAATTTGGTCAAGAAACTTTTCTATGGCTCTGCTCCAGATAAAGTCTAGAGACATTAGTGGCTTCTACAAGTGTATCAACGGATTCATTCCCACTTGCAGAACATGAGAACCCTTAGTTTTACTCATGTGCGCCGAACAACCAACAAAGTAGCAGAGATATTAGCTAATGGAGGCGTGCTTTGTGCTAAGAGCAATAAAATTTACAATTGGATAGAGACCCCCCAAGGCAGATTGAGGGAAGAGTGTCTCAAACAGGTGAGCATCGACATGGAGCTCTATCAAAGTAGGGGAAACTGGAAGGATGTAGACTAAAGGAAACAGGGGAATTTTGATATTTTATGGTGAAGTAATGCATGGATATATGGTCTACGGGTGGGAATTTGTACCCTGTACCCTTCATACCCAAGGTTTTTGGGTGGGAGTCAATTTAAATGACAAGTCTTTTTATGAAAATGAAATTCTCTAAAGAAGATCACCTATGAATTAGCTTTGTCGGGCGTTTGGTTAACATGCTAGCAGTTAGGAAAATTTGAAGCAATCCTAGGGATTTCGCTTGGAAACTTGCAAGGAGGTTACCATGCCTGTTGGACCCGAACTTAACTTAAACGATGGCTTTATTTAACTTCGGGTCCAGGTGCGGTGTTATCTTCCGTGCTTGTTTCTCTTCAAGGTTGGGATCAGTGGATTTCAGGAAATCTACATGCTCGAGGGTTATCCCCCCAAGGAGGACCCAAATCATTATATGGCAGTCTCTATTTCCTCATCGTGTCCGATTCAATAATTAAAGATTTTGCATATTTTCATTTCGATATAGAGCCTCGTCCATCAGATCTTTGAAGGTAGATAGAACTGTCTCGACGATTGACTGTATTTTGAAGGTCTCGTAGTTATGTTCTATGGGCCCTGAGCCCAAATTTTGAACCTTTGGCTCAGCGCCCAAGGCTTTGTGTCGCTCGTTAACTCTATGGCCCACATCTCCTTTGGGATTGTTGTACTTTATGTAATTTGTTTTTTAGATACATTTGAATAGAAGGACCGACTCTTTCTTCAGCAAAAAAAATATATCAATCATGCATTAGCCCAAGAATAGATACACAGAATTATAACCAAACTTCTCTTTATTGATTCTTTCCTCAGTTACAGACTTGACTCACCCTGCGCACTCAGCTGCAAGGGTCCATGCACTCAGCTACAAACTACTAAGCCTCTGCGCTACTCACCCTACGCACTCAATTGCTCAAACTTTTCATGCTCATCTCTTATTTCCCATTCTATCTCTATCTTTACACTTCGAGCCTCACTCTATTTATACAATCCCATGGTCTGGTCTATCCAGCCGACATTACAAAACTAGGGCGGACAACCCTATAACTCTATCATACTTTTGCGCCACGCCCCCACAATTCGTGGAGCTTTACAACATAATTTGGTCAAAACTTGGGCTCTGAGTACCAAAACATGCCTTGGGGGGATTCCATGCCCAACACATCTTTGATGCCAATTCATACTGTATTTTGAAAAAATTCTCTCTATGACTGTCATTCAATAGCAGTTGCAGTCAATCAGGCGACATATTTTTGGTTAATTAGTCCATGAAAAAAATAATGAGATAATTTCTACCTTGATAACAATGCAAAACAAAGATACGGTAACATAATTTCAAAGAAACTATTATATTTTTGTTCAAAATGAGAATATAGTTATTCTAGCAACAGAATTACAATTTCATTTTCCTCTACAGCTTCACCATCGTTTATATTGAGTTCTAGTTTCTTGTTATTTTGGTGGCAACCTATTACTATTGTTCCTATTGAAACAACTACATATGTATCACTTGAGATAACAAGATAGTGTATTGTTGTATCTGGAGCCAGTCAATGTTTTTTACAAACCTATGCGATTGATTCAACTGTGGTTTTTAACTATAACACTATGCAACATTTTGTATCTCCTCATTCATAAATACCCTCGTTTCTTATCACAAAATTTATAATTCGAACACTATTTCCAATAGTAAACATGTTTTCGAAAAGCTCTATAAGATTGTTTGTCATGTTCATTGTGATAGCCTGTTGACCGTGGCTATCAACCAAATCAGTGTGGAGCAGTCGCGCCTTTGGAGGAGGGTTAGGACATTTAGTTTGGTCTGGCCCATAAATAACCAAGATATCACCTTCAAAAGTATTTTCATATGCTCCTAAGCATATTTCAATGATTAACGAGGATGTTATTTCCATTTTTTTCTCTTGTTATATGTAAAGTCAAAACAACATGCTTAAAAAAACATTGACATTGATTTCATGCAAACATGTCATTTGACTATATAAACATTCAGTGAAGCACAAACCTAACCTTTTTAGATTCTCATTTTCCACCATTTTTTCTTCCAATAATTATTTGCTGGAGCTAGAAGTTTCCATGATATTTTTCCAAATGACTGGACCAATCGTTGCCAAAAAATGAAAATGCAAGTCATCAAGTCAGAGACAAGCGTATAAAGAGCATTTAAAACAATGTATACTCTACAATGATAAATTATATATACATGAATTCTGTTGTTATGGTACTATTAGCCATTGTTGGTGGCTATGTAGCAAACATTTATAAGTTACAATAAAGAAAATGTTATATAGATTTCATTGACAAATATATATATATATAGTTCATTTCTGAAAATGCGTTCTTAAGTATTACCATAGGCACATTTTTTTTTATACAAAGCAGTTGCACAAAAAATAATGAAACATGAACTACAAGCTAAAGCAAATAATACTATTCAATATATGGAGAAAAATGCAACAAAGTCAGAATGAAAATGTGTAAATTGCACGCCAAGCATGGCATTTAATTTATAGTTTTACAAGAAAAAAAATTATGTTCAAGGTTTGAAGACTTACTAGACTTTGATATTTGCATGCTTTTGTTGTTTTCTTGTTTTTTGTTGTGTAATATTTCTTTGATTTTTTTTTTTTTTTATGTTTGTAAATTAAGGCATATGTCAAAGGTCCACATTTGCAAATGTTACAAATATTGTGACAAGTCGACAATGAAATTGTAGAATAAGAACATTGGAAAAATGACTCAAGGTGAAAACAATGATATGGTAAGACAAATCGTATAATGATATGTCCAATAAGCATCGAAAACATGGAAAGAAACAGTACTAGCTAAAAGATTTGTTCAAAATTGATCTATTATTGAGCTATAG
Source organism: Pinus taeda (assembly GCA_000404065.3). Lineage (NCBI taxonomy): Eukaryota > Viridiplantae > Streptophyta > Pinopsida > Pinales > Pinaceae > Pinus > Pinus taeda. The sequence goes on along the minus strand of APFE030508218.1, from coordinate 10,986 downwards.
TTAGTTGTTGGTTTTTTTGTATGAAAATTGAAGCCATTATTTCGCGTAAGTGTAAGTATTTTTTTTGTGGATGGCTAGCTTGCAACATGTCCAAATTGAAATCACCAACAATCACAATTGGTTAGTTGTTGCATGTGTGCTCTAAAATTAATTTAATGAAATTAATTATTTCTTCAATGTTTTTATTTGGTCCAATTACTACATTTGTAACTATAATGTTTTTTTTCAACATAGAATGTTGCAATTTCTGATTCAATTTGGTATTTTGTATAAGTGAAATTATTCTCAACCACAATATTTATTCCATAGTATGTGAGAATTTCATGTAAATGGTAAAAGTGGATGTAGTCATATTTTTTTAACAATAATCGATTCGATGGAGGTGATTTTGCAATTGTTTATTGGAAAAAAATAATGTCAACACTGATTAGATCATAGTCAACAATGATATCTTTGAAATGTAAGGACAAACTATGAGTGTTCAATGAACATTTTGTCAAATCGTCAATTGTTTTTATTTTGATATATGCTATAGTCAAGCTCATAATAGGAATTTTTTCTAATTCTATTTAGCTCATTAGAAACATCGTCATTGAGACAAAAGTTACTATGTTCCAATTTTTTTTATAAATACAAGGAATTAATATATTTGACACAAAAAAGTGCACTATAAACAAGTCCATGTTAACTAACTTCTTTTGGGTCAAAAATAAGTTTATCCATTGTTAACCCTTGTGATCGATGTATAGTTCGTGCACATTTTAGTTGAATAGGAAATTGTCCTCTTGTAAAACTAATTTTGTTGTTTGATTCATTATTCCTACAAACTCTAATAATAGGTGTCCACGTAGACGTTATTCCATCTTTGTACAAATGGACCATTTTTTGCTGTTGAATAGTGGCAACAAATTCACTCCAAAACATGCCATTTTCAAATATTTTTGATGCTATAAAAAATCCTTCAACACCATTCACCAAGCCATCCTGAACATTGTAATTTCCTCTAATTAGTTCAACAAGCATATTTTCTTTCAGCACAATAGAATATGGCAACTCCAATTTGATTTCTTTATTGCGATTTATATTTGTTGTGTCAATTGTTCTATCATATGAATTTAATATAATTTATTCTTGTTGATGAGATACAACATTATTTCATTATGTTCATGTACGTTCTTGTTTAAATAAAACAGGGATGGAAAAGTTGGATCATTTGGTGTCGATCTATAACAATGTTTGTTTAAGAATGCAAGATCATCATTAGTATGTGAATATGTCCTGATTCTGTTTAAGATGGCTACAAATTCTTTATTGTCTTGTCACATTACCTATTTTAGTTCATAAGTTTTCACATTTTCTCTCCAAAAGTTGTAAGGAGCACTAGTTCCTTTAAGATGTAGTTGTTAAAATATCCAACAATCACATATAAGATGTGCTTGACATAGGTCACAACATAATATTATGTCAAGGTTCTCAAATGGGGAAGCTAGAGTATGCATAATTTCGCGGAGTTGCTTCTCAATGCTATAAAACAATTGAGACCCAATTAATGAAGCCTCATCTATCAACATAAATTTAAGTTGTTCGTATTCTTTGATCAATACACTGAGTGTGTTAGAAGCCAATGGCACCATGTGACATGGTGAAAGTGGCAAATGTAAAGATAAATGCACTATAACACCATGTGCAATATATGCATCTTTGCTAGTAAATGCAAGTACTATACCTTTTTTTTGAAAGGGTAACTTTGTAAGTATTTGTTATAAAGCCATACGAGTGCATGGTAAAGTGCTTATGAAGTGAATTTTTTTCTTGTACTTGCATCTCGAGTGATAAACAAATAGAAACGCTTACCAAGATTATTATTTTTCCATAGAACACTTTGTTTGATTATTGATTGTTTCTCTTGATTTAATTGTCTCATAATTTGATTGTATGCCAATGTGTACAAAAAAATGGATGCTTAATGAATTCATTGTTTTTTGTATACTTATTATGAGTGTTTTTTAATTGCATTTTCTCTTGCAAATATTTTTGAATGCCATACTTTTAGTTAGAACAAGCCCTATTGTCAGTTTCTAATGGCAAGTGAAGCATAAATATCTCATAACTTTGGGATGAAATTGTAGTGGAAGCATTTTTGATATCACCCCATGGTGCGATTAAATGAGAAAATTATTTCTCTGTGACATTGATAATGTGTTTATGTGAAAAATATGCTTCATCCCATGTTTCTTCTTTTCTCTTTAATGTGTATTCATTCTCCCTATATGGGATATAAAGCATAATTTTTTCTCTATAATGGTTTTTTGGGTCCATGTGCTCATTGTAGCGAATGAATCTTATGACACATGGACATTTTCTTTTCTTTTTTTATGTTGTTTTCGTGATTGAATAAGAGGAAACATATTCTATCAAGCCAAATTTCTCAAGGGAAACAGGACGTGCAACATATCTATCAACGATTGTCATGAAACAATATCTTCAGAATTATCGGGTTTTTGTTCTAACAAAATATGACTTTTTAGAACATATGTTTGTTTTTCAGTTGGAGTAGTGTTATTGAAAATTGTTTTATGAGAATTTGAATACAAAATCAATGATAGAGAAATGTGCACTACTTGTCGACTTGAAATTTGTTGCATATTTAGCAATGTGTTTCCAAGATTGCGAATAGTTTCAATTTTGTTATCTCCACATGATATGGGATTTTCTCGAATTTGTTTGAATGCAGTTGTCATGGAGCGATCCATTTTTTTCATATAAGAGCTACAATATGTTGTTGTAGCATAGGAATCTAAAATAAATTGAGCATCTATGTTTGCTTTCCACAAGGAAGGGACTTTTATTTCAAATGCATTTATCCACATATCACAAGGATTTCTTTTTCACAGTACAATTTGTTGAGTAATACAAAATCATAAGAACATGATGTATTATTGTTTTGTAATTCCAAGGTCGGTTAAAAACATGGAAAATATTATGTTATTTGAATAGGATTTGTCTTGTAGAAGTGATATAAATTGGATTATTATATTATTTTTCATCCATCTCGATGCATTAAGAGTGGAAAAAGTGGAGGAATCAACTCACGGAACTGTTTTTATCAACGGGACCCAATCTGGCAAAACAGGGTCTAAAACCTTCCACAAGCATTTTGAGGCATCAAACGATGTTTTTTAGAGGTAAAGTTTTGTTTCTTTATCATACATATTTTGATGCTATTTTGCACACAAAGGCATTTCCAATGGTGCAAGAAGCGTGTCAATCAGAGTCCTTATGCAAAAGTTATGTCACTTAGAAGTTGACCTTCCTGTTTTCACACCTATAGTTCGGGAGGATGCCACGTCAGCCCCCATTATTTATGGAAAAGGGGCTAGCCACATTTTTGTGATGTAAAAGACTCTAGAAGAGTATATTTTGTGACTCTAGTTAAGAATTTATGTAGTCAAACTTAACCACTAGTAGGCTATCGGTTTGTGTTATAACCAGACCACAAGGAGGAAAAGGAATTCCATTCTTTCGAGAGAAATTTGTTCCATAGCTAAGCAAAGATAACTAGAAGAGATGGGAAGTTGAGAACACATAGAGGATCTGTGTACTGTAGCAGCCCACATGACACAAACATTACTTCTTTGTACTTGTAGCCACATTTCCAAACAAAGAAAGAGAGTGAAGTGACCTCACCTTCCAACTAGGGTTTTCTCCTGAAAGGTTTCCCAAAGAGCATATATTGTCTCTTGTGTGTGTGCGCGCTTATTTTTTTTTCTCTACTTTTCTACATAATTTCCATTCACATGCATGCACTAATTACATTTAAATGCACAGATATTAAAGTTTAATAAACTATAATAGTGTAGAATTTTCAAAATTTTAATATAATATTATTAGATCTGTTGTGACAAAATGTCTAGTGGAATATCCATGACAGTTTACAGATCAAGAAGAAATGAAATTTTCTTTTGCATTTTTTACATATCATTGTTTTCATTGCACAAAGGATGCAATATACAAGTTTCATCAATTAGTGGGATAGGGAAACCAAATCTGCAACTAGAATTTTTATGTTGTTTTCAAGTTTTTGGGTGGTGATGAGTCTGAAATTGAATAATTTGATTCGAAAAAATTGTTGAATCACAAGCCAAATATTGATCAATGAAACTTATTCCATCAGCATCAAGGGTTTGTTGATATATTGGTGCATTTTGAATCCAAAGCAATCCATGGTCATGCTCTGTTCCTCTACTTTGGAATTTTGAAATAAAAAAATAATCTTGCACTTGACCAAATAATTCATTGTTTTTTATTATCAAGGAATGTAGTGACGAGATTTTATGTCTATAATATCAACTACATATGACTAGTTGATGTTTGATCAATGTGTCAATGCATTCATCATCGAAGTTCTTTAACTCATTTGTTGTGGAGTTAATACTTTGTATTTTTAATGCCTTTATCAATGGTTCCTAAAGATGCACAACACTAGTGAATGTCACAAAGAAAGTTGGTGAACCAAGCTATCGTATCATTGCAAATATATATTTTTGTAAATATTCAAAATAGTGAGGCGATGTACGAATTATTCTTAAAAATTGATATGAAATTAGTGACTTTAATATTTTATGAAGATTTCTTTTATTTTTAACGTCTTTAGAAACTAGTTTTTGTCCTTTTAGCTCTCCTTTGAGAATAGAAATTCAAACTTAGTTAGAAACCTCGTTTATCAAAATACAAATTGCTTTAAAATATATATTTGTAATAAGTGTTGAAAAAGTCACTAGACATATGGAACAGTTCCCATTGTGAATTTTTTTGTTATGAAAATTGATTGATAACATCAGTAGGGCGACTTGATCCAAAGAATAGAGTCGGAAAGTTTAGTTCTTTAGAGAATTTGTCTTGAAAAACGCCTAAGGGATGAAACCCTTTAAAAGGTGCAATTTGTATTATTCACATATCAAGATCGTGGATAAGGTGGGCCTTTGAATAACCATGTACAAGTGTTTTAGTTTCTTTCTCTAGATCATTATTTTCATTTGGTGAGTCTAGTTCCTTCATTTTTGGACTATCGTTCTAATGACCTTGTCTACTTTGATCAAAATAGTTTTTCCATTCATAGTTGATTACTATTTGTTCACTCTTGTATAGATATGTGTTACAGAAGTCATGTAATGCACACATCACTTTCTTGGGTCGAATATTTTCAAACAAGTAGGCATTATTGTATTCCAAATTTCTTTTTAGCATAATTCCCACTATCATATTTTCATCAATATCTCTAGGAAATTCTCTATGAATTCTATCTAAACTGAAAGGAACATTTATGATTGTTCCTATTTGTTAGTGCCTAGATTGACCTTAGGCTGAAGGAAGGCAAGTCTAGGATAACATCAAATCGCGCTTAACCTGGTAGCTAGCCCTACCAGGTCAGGAGAGGGCTCTCTTCTTGTCAATCTCAATGAGAATATGGAAACTATGGCTTGAAGTGACTGAATTGAATGCTGATTTTAGGCTAGGTATGTTTACCCAGAGGATTTTGATTGATTTAATGGTTGGTTGCTGGATCAAATGAGGAAGGCATATTTGGGTCCGGGAAATCCACTCAGATTTGCAGGAGGTTTTGTGGGCCGAGATAGGTAAGTGTTTTGGCACTTTGAATTGGGTGTGATGGTAAGTCTAATACAAGTGAGGAGTTTGGAGAGGGCATGAAAATTTCATGAGTCCTCTTCAGATAGCAGAAAACATTAAAAACTAAATGTGTCCTCAAGGTAGAGCAGTGGATATCAATGGATTCCACCTAATTCTCTTGATTCATTTAGCTATGAAGAAAGAAATAGATGTTGGCACATATATACATAAGAGAAACACTAAATAGAAAAGGAAGAAACAATCACAAGACACATTACCATAAGAATCCCACAAAATTCTGCAAAACCTTGGTTCATTCCTTGCCAAACCACAGAAGTGATTTACAATGGTGCTCAATGCATCCACAAGAGTCCAACCTTGACAAATGACTAAGAAAGTACAAGATATAGGAATCAAACCACCTATTCTAGCCATTAGGGGTCGAATCCATGAGTAAAGGAGCTATTTCAATAAGATCTAAACTAGGAACTGAAAAATAGGCAGTGGAACAACTTACCTCTAAAACTATGGAAACTGATTCATTCATCTTCAAACCAACTCTAACTGATGTATCTACCTCCTTAGGTCATTTTCATCATTTTTACATCATAGTACATCAAGTTACATCATATTACATTATGAATTTACCAAAGAGACAAGAAAAAGTAAAACTGGTAGAAAACTAGGCGAAATTTTGAGTTTTAAAGCAAAATTGGCAAAATTTTGCGTGATGCGCAACGCCCTGAGCTTGATGCACAATGCCACTTTAAGCCTGATTTTGAAGTCCTTCCGCTTCACCAAATCAGGTCCAAGATGGCTTGTTGGAAAGCTCTACTTGTCTACGTTCTAGGACAACTAGAATGTTTGGATTTGGAGTCCATTTGCCCCTTCAAAAATCACTACTCCCAAGACTAGTTCCTGTGGGTCCAAAAAGTGGCAGAGAGGGCATTTGTTAGGTGTTTTTTGCCCTTTAGGTGACCCAGATCTCCTCCAAATTTCATGAAACTTTTTGGGTTTCAGTATTTTTCCATAAGGAATCCAAAAATGCAAGCCATTTTGCAAAATTCCAAGCCAACTCAATGTACAACGCCGGTGGCGCTGCACACCAGTGGAAAATTCCTGTGTTTTGCATTTAAAAATTGTGAAATGACAAAAAATTTTCAAAATTGCTTCAAATTTGGCAAAAGGAAAGCTTACTAGTTACTTTGCTAAGCCAAGGAAGCTTAAGCCAAAATTTTAAATTTATCTTGCTCCTTTTTGGCTTTTAAGGCTCTCTTTAACTTAGCTTTTAGGCCATTTATCCTTGTCTTGTAGATTTTATTTTGAGCTAAGTAATGATAAGCCATGTGGTGCAACATGTTCTTCTCCTTATTAGCCTTATCAAGCAGCTTCTCAAGGTGGATATTCACTCTTTCCAACCAAGATTCTCGGTCAGCCTCTATTTCTTGTTCTAGTGATGTCATCTTGATTTTTCTTCTTTTTGCCACTTGCCGGTTTTCCCTAATGGTTTGCAGCTCCATAATTGCTTGTTTGTCCTCTAATTGCTTGTTCTCTTGCTCAAGGAAGTTAATGATCCATTTAGACCTCTCAAGGTCAAGTGATAAGGCTTGGATTTCAGCTTCTTTCTCTTTGATGATCACATCCTTGAGTCTTGAGCTTTGAGAGCCCAAATCGGTGTCATCTTCCTCAATCAAAACAAAATCCCTGTCTTGCCCTTAAGAAGGCCCTTCATCTTGCAATTGTTTCTTTCCTTTGTCCTATACTTGTTCAGCTGAAGAAGAAGGCAAAGCCCCTTTCACCCTAGGTGAAGATAGCATTTGCCTATGATCCACTGAAGAAAGCGAGACCCCTTCCACCCCTAGTGGAGATAATACTCGTTTAGCAGCTACAAAATGTCTCCTAGTTCCTTTTTCATAAGTTATAAACACAGGAATGTGAGCCTCTTCAGTTTTGCTTTCATGATATTTTTGTTGCCTCGAAGGTTCACCTTCCTCTTGAGGATATGCAAAAATTTGAGGCCCCTTGAAGATTTCATGGGCAATGAAGGTTTCCCGTGGCACTCCCAACTGAGTGCGCTAATGCACAACAATAATCTTGATGACAGTAAAGTGATAAATACTGTTGAGCTGCTGTGGTTATGGTTTTCTTTTTGCAATCACAGTCATCCTTTCTATGTTTTTGCATATGAAATATGGAATACTCATCATTCTGACCCTGGTGAAGTGCATAAGTAATATGATAGGATAGGCATAGAGTCTGGAGAACCTACCCTCACATGTGAAGTATTTGATGATGAGTTTCATAAGTGGAACATACCGGTCCTCCAAGAACTTGAAAGGAAACACTCTGCTCAATTTACCATGATATTTGGCCTTAATATATGGTTCATAATGCTGCTTGCTGATATTCTGTCTTTTGTTCCACCTTTCCCCTACATCTGGCATTCTAGTTGCTTTTACAATAATAGCTGGTGAAAGAGTGAAATTGATCCCAGCAAGGTGTACCATATTATCTCCATGTTTATGACAAATTGCCTTACTAATTCATGATGATACTTAACCCTCTCAACTATCTCACAAAACTCAAAGCAAGATTGGTATCTGAAACAAGTGGTAGCAAGGGGGAAAGCAAGGAGTTCAGCAATGCTAATAGGTTCCTCTCTAATAATTTTCCCACCCTTGTGAGGTCTCCTAGGCTGTACATTTCTTTCTCTTGAACTGTCACTTAGTGTCTCTTCTTCATTGACTCGGTGTTTCTTGCCATGGCACTTGGTGCTTGTCTTAGGGAAGTGATGTGATGATGATATGGTGGAAAATGGTAATGAGGGAGGATAAGGGAGATGAGTATGAAGAGATTTTATTAATGGGAAATGGAGTTGGGGAATGAAGGGATAAGTTTTGGGAAACTAGGGTTTTGTGAAGGATTTAGGATTTGATGAAGGGAAAGAGTGGTTCTAGGAGAGTGGGATATGGAAAATGGGATTATTGGATTTATTTAGGGAAATGTAAGATAGAAAAGGTGAAAATGGTGTTGTTTTCGGTTATGGAGTGAAAATTGTACAATGAAATGGAAAATGATGAAGACGAGCTAGGGTTTAGTTTTCAAAATGAAAAACTCATGAAGAACACATGTAGGATATCAAATTCAGCTCAAGAACAATGATAACTTACTTGTAGGATAGAGATTCAACATTTTTTAGGGTTATTGAGTGATTTGGAATGTTTTCACAACTTCACGACTAATGTGTAGTGCACTGGGCCCAATGCGTAGCGCCTCCCTAATGCACAGTGCTAGTGTAAATTAACACTGCCAAAAACTGTTTGATGTGCCACGCTCTAATATGCAGCACCAACCCTCTAATGTGCAACGCCTCCCTCATGCATAACACATTTTTGCAGATGACTTTTGAAGGCCTTCTTGGTGTCCAAATTGGACGTGTGATAGTGCATTGGAAATAGTATTGAGCCTACATTCCAAAACACCTTGGATTTTTCAATTTGGAGCTCATTTGCCATGTCAGAAGTCAAATCTCCCAAGGCTAGTCAAAATGTGCAAATGAGACTACCTATGTGTAGAGTGTTGTTGCAGTCAACTTTGTGAAGTCTTCCTTGACTCCAAATTGAGCTCATGATTGTTGGCATTATGATTCTCGTTTGGCTCTTTGGTACAGGTGTTGTACTTGATGGTAACTCACTCTTATGGCTGATCTCAGTTCAGGCACTCAAAATCATGGAAATTAAGATACCCGTAGGTAATCCTAGAAGAAGCTGCAGACCCGCAGGTACGCAAACCAAGGAGTGCGTGCATGTACGCAGGTGACACGTTCAGTAGGTGCGGACCCCAGTTTCACTCTCTCCAATGCATAAAACCGCGTGCACATGGGAATCTTCATGAATGGTTCATGGTATTAGTCTGACAATTTTTTGGTCAAATGTTTTTTGTCCATGGTATTGCATCCAAAAGTGTTGATCCCAAGTATTGGGTTCATGGTATTGTGTTATTGTGGTTTTGGACCATGGTATTGGGAAGGGCTTGCCTATAAAAAGGAAAGGAGATCTCTTGGCCTCACACTAGTGAAATTCGAATATCTTAAGATTTGAAATTTTGGGTGATTGGTTTTAAAAGGCTAGATCTAAATCAAGGAGATAACTTAAGGTGAATCTATCGACATGTCGTGATCTCTCTGGCGCATGAACAGATCTGTGGATCTGACTGATTGTGGCACATTGGAGGATTGTAAATTTGGCCCTAATTAGAAGTCCGCAAGCGATCCATAGGTGCAGTGCGGGGGTACGCAGCTCAGTAAAAGGCTCAGTGCAGGAGTACGCTGCCAAGCCAAAGGTGCAGTGCGGGGTACGTAGTACAGGAGAAGGCACAATGCGGGGCACACACAGCACAGAAAAGGGCGAAGTGCGAGGTACACAGACAAGAATAAGGCACAGTGCGGGTGTACGCAGTAAGTCAGAATTAAATGTGCGATATGAAGGAAAGTACGCAGAGAAGAAGAACAACTAGTGCGGATCTGCACAATTCAGTCTCAGAGGAGCTGCAGATATACACAGGCCCCTGTTGGTGAAGTTGCAGTCTTATCTTGAAACAATTGTTGATTGTCTTTTATCTATTGCAGCTGATTCCTGGGTTTAGATTTCTGGTATTACTTTTCTGTTTACAGTTGGGTGATTCATTGGTTCATTGTCTAGGGAGATTGGGTGATTCATTGGTTCATTGTATAAGGAGATTGGGTGATTTTCATGTACTTGATGATTATTTGATGTTCATGGATCCAGTTTGAAAATTAATGAAACGTGGTCCTTAAATAAGTAAAAGAGCTAAGGGAGTTGTAGCTCCCTTCCAGGAAAGACTGGAAAACGAGAGAGAATTGTAGCTCTCTGCAGGTTGTAGCCTGCGTACTGGTAAAGGACTGCACCAATACAAAATCATTGTAAAAGAAGTTTCTAATTGAAAGAAGATAGAGACATATTGCAGCAGGTGGTTTTCATCCAGATTGGGTTTCCACCTTATATCTGGTGTTCTTTGGTGTGACTATCTGTTTTTTCTTGTTTCATGCTCATTATTAGATACAAGTTAATGATCAATAAATTAAGGAAGGCATATTGAAAAGAATTTGATAATATTGACTCACCCCCACCTCTTAGCATTATTTCCAACAATTGGTATCAGAGCAGGTCCTTCTGAAGAAGCTTGATCGCTTGAAGGAAGATCTTTCATCATGAGCAACTACAATAGGGAAGCATCAATCAGGCCACCGGTGTTTGATGGGACAAACTTCGTATATTGGAAGGTAAGAGTTACTGCCTATCTTCAATCTCTTGGTACTGAAGTCTGGGATATCATAGA
>APFE030508216.1:0-20256 GCA_000404065.3 Pinus taeda | reverse complement strand
TTGTAGATTCTCTTTTTCTTCTATTGCAGAAACTTTAGATTCAAACCTAGGGGACAAAGATCTTAGAACTTTTTCAACCACAACAACCTCTTTTATTTCTTCACTCAAATTTTTCATACAATTAACAATCTCACCTACACAAAGAAAATAGTTAGCCACACTTTCATCACTATACATTCTGAGATTTTCATACTGAATTCTGAGGGTTTGAAGTTTTTCTCGTTTTACCTTATCATCTCCTTCATAGCTTAGAACAATCTTGTCCCATATTTCATTTGCGGATCTAACTGCATAACCTTCACGAATTCTGATTGAGATAGACATCGTAGAAGAGTATTGACCGCCTTTGCATTTGTTTCATATTTCTTCTTCTCAGCCAGATCTGTAGGAGTTGTTGATGGAAAAGCATACCCTGTGTCTATGATATCCCAGACTTCTGTACCAAGAGATTGAAGATAGGTAGTAACTCTTAGCTTCCAATATACGAATTTTGTCCCATCAAAAATCGGTGGCCTGATTGATGCTTCCCTCTCATAGTTGCTCATAATGATAGAACTTCCTACAAGCGATCAAGTTCCTTCAGAAGGACCTGCTCTCATACCAATTGTTGGAAATAATACTAAGAGGGGGGGAGAATCAGTATTATCAAACTCTTTTCAATATATCTTCCAGATTTATACTTTAATTTATTCTCCAGATATTGATCATTAGTTTGTATGTCAGTACCATATAATAATGAGCAAGAACAAGAAAAAACAGATAATCACACCAAGGAACACCAGATATAAGGTGGAAACATAATGTGGGTGAAAACCACTTGCTGCAATATGTCTCTATCTGCTTTCAATTAGAAACTTGTTTTACAGTGATTTTGTACTCATGCAGTTCTTTACCAATACATAGGCTGCAACCTGCAGAGAGCTACAACCCTCTCTCGTTTTCCAGTCTCTCCTGGAAGGGAGCTACAAGCCCCTTTGCTCTTCTACTTCTTTAAGGACCACATTTCATGAATTTTCAAACTGGATCCATCAAATAATAAACAAGTACATATGAATCACCCAATCTCTTTTTATAATCAACCAAGGAATCTACCAATAAATTTTCAGAATTCAATAACCAGAACAGCAATACCAGTAATCTAAACCCAGAACTCTTCAGCAATAGATAAAAGGTAGCCAACAAATATTTCAAGAAAAGTCCGCAACTTCACCAATAGAAACCTGCGAATATCCACATCCCTTTTGTGTCTAAACTGCGCAGATCGCCAACTAATCCTTCTGTTGTTTTGTGTACCTCTGCACCTACTCCTTCTGCTGTACTACGTACCTCTGCGCAGATCTGCACCTGCACTGTCTGCCTGACAGTGTACCTATGCACATGGTCCTTCTATTCCTCTGCGTACCTCCAAACTGTGTCTTCTGTTGCGTTGCATACCTCCGCACCTGCGCCTTCTACTGCGCTGCGTACCTCCGCACCTGTGCCTTTTGCTGCACTGCATACCTCTGCACCTGCGCCTTCTGCTGCACTACGTACCTCCACACCTGCGCTGTTGATCACTTGCGGATCTCCGAATAGAGCCAATTTATCAGTCCTCCAATGTGCCACAGACTGTCAGATCCACAGATCTGATCATGCGCCAATGAGATCACGACTTATCAATAGATCTGCCTTACAGTTTACAGAATTCTCCTTGATTTAGATCTAGCGTTATCAAACTGATCACCCAAAATTTCAGATCTTAAGATATTCAAAATTCAAAAAGGGTGTCTAGCCAAATGATCTCCTTCCTTTTTATAGGCAAGCCTTTACTCAAACCATGGTCCAAAACCATAGGTATTCAATACTAGGAACCCAATACCTTGGATCAATACTTTTAGATGCAAAACCACGGACCAAAACCATAGGATCAAACACGTCGGGTTAAATACCATGGACCATTCATAAAGATTCCCACGTGCGCGCACTTCTCTGCATTGGAGTGAGTGAATTTGATGTCCGCACCTTTTAAATGGAGCACCTGCGGGTATGTCCACACTTCTTGGTCAGGGTACCTGCGGGTTCGCACCTTTGCTTAGGCTCACTTGCGGGAATCTCATTTTCTATGATTTGAGAGCCTGAACAGAGTTCTGCCACTTGAGCGAGTTGACATCAAGTACAACACCTGTGCCATAGCGCCAAACCTGAATCATAATGCCAACACAGTGGATGTTGGACATTCCTTTGTTGTTGTTCGTGTGTGTTTCTTCCTGGGTTGGGACTATTTCCTCTCATCAAGAGGTTCACTTTACTTCCCCACTTTTGACAATAAGAGAACTTAGACAAAGAGTTACATTAAGCACTCACCAGGCATACTCACCTCTCTTTCTTAAAGTTACAAGCATAAAACTCTCATGTGCTGAACAATAAGAGCTAAGGAAAATCTCTAAGATAATGGAAACCAGACCATCGCACTGAATGATACTCCTACACCAAATGGTGTGAGGTCTAGTTGGGACTTCTTACCTAGGAGATCCCCTTTGTTGGTGGGTCCAGCACTGTCAACATAGCCTTAGTATGTTTGTCCATTATAACCCTCTCCATAGCTTTGTTGGTGTTTTGGTTGTTGGAAGTGTCACTAGTGACATTTATGACGTGGCCCTAGTACCCTATTCTAAAATCTTCACAAGGCCCAGTTACTACTTGAGCAGAAGGACGTTAGGTACTTTTAGGATTTTTTCTCATACACAAAACCTCAGATAAACCTTTTTTGTTGATTGTTTCACACATTAGAATTAAAGGAAAAATTAACCATTTATTTTTTGATTTGTCTTATGTAAGTGATTCATTTGGTTTTCCTAAATAAAATGTATTTGTTCATGTGTACTTAAAAATGAAATAGCCTCAAGTTTTGTTGATTTCTTTCCCTTATTTCCAACTAATTTCTTTTTCATAATAGAATGCTTGTCATTAGTTACATGTTTCGTAGGGATTATATCATCTTTAAGTGCCTCCTACATAAAATTCACATCATCATGAAAATTCTTTTATCTTTCATACATGTTGAATGATTTTACCTTTCATCATATTCTAAATCACCCTTTTTGTTGACATAGTGACCGATACTTTTACTGACATGCTCTCTTCTCCGACCCATCTTTCCTTGAGCTCAAAATAATTTTCTTTTCATGTTTCAACTTATAACCCTTGGTCCATGTGACTAGAATCCTAGGGTTTCCAAATTGATTTTTATTGATTAAGGATAAATGCTTTTACCTTTCATCATATTATGAATCACCATTTTGTTTACATAGGGACTGATATCTTTACTGGCATGCTCTTATTTGACCCATCTTTCCCTAAGCTCAAAACAATTTTCAACTTAGAACCCATGGTCTAGGATAACTTATGTTACCTAGCTACCAAGTCTCAACTCGTTTTTCATTTAAATTTTCCCTAGGGATTGTAACTAGAATATTAGGGCTTCCAAATTGATTTTGTTGAGTGGCAAGGAATGCTTTGACCTTTCATCATATTTTGAATCACCCTTTTTGTTGACACATACACTTATACCTTTACTAGTGCACTCTTCTTCAACCCATCTTTCCATGAGATTGAAAACCTTTTCTTTTCATGTTTCAACTTAGAACCCTTGGTCCATGTCTACTTTTGCTACCTAGTTTCCAAATGTCAAATTATTTTTCATTTAAATTTTCCCTAGGGTTTGTGACTAAAACCCTAGGGTTTCCAAATTGATTTGTATTGATTGAGGAGGAGTTATTTTACCTTTCATCATATTCTGAATCACCCTTTTTGTAGACATAAAGACAAATACTTTTACTAACATGCACTCTTCTTCAAACCATCTTTCCATAAGCTCAAAAGCCTTTTCTTTCCATTTTTCAACGTAGAACCCTTGATCCATGTCAACTTCTCCTACCTAGCTTCCAATTCTCAACTTTTTTTCATTTAAATTTTCCCTAAGGTTAGTGAATAGAACCCTGGGGTTTCTAAATTGATTTTTATTGACAGAAGAGAAATGGTTTCACTTTTCATCATATTTTGAATCACCTTTTTTGTTGACACGGGGACCAATACTCTATTAGTGCACTCTTCTTCGACCCATCTTTCCTTGACCTTGAAACCATTTTATTTTCATGTTTCAACATCTTAGAACCCTTAGTCCATGTCAACTTCTGCTACCTAGCTACCTAATATCAAATCGTATCATGACCTTCCACCTATGGTGACTACTTAAATAAACATGTGTAGATTTACTATTCACTTGTCTTATGATGATGATTCATTTTAATTACAAGCGTATTTTGTATTTCACTATGCAAGGATGGAAATTGAACAAACACATTAGGGAGAAGATGTGTCCCATCAAGTTGATCAACCAAATGATGATAAAGATGTTCCCTATGGACCTAATCAACCACTAGAGGAACATTTTCCCTATCAAGTTGAATAATTGTCACTAGGGAAACAACATTTTCCATGTAAACCTAATCAACCACTGGAGGAAGGATATTTTCCCTATCAAACTAATCAACCACTATAGGAGAAAATTGTTTCCTCTCAAGTTGATAGGATAATAGGGAGTTGCATTGGTTTGGAAAGGGGTGGATTGTTTGCAGAAAATTTGGAAGCGCAAAAGAGGACCTTGGGGAGCCTATACCTTCTTTCACATTAAATACCATGTCAATAACATCATTCAACAATATTTTGAGAAACATTCAGTTGTTTCACAAGCTCAAATACAACATGGGTTGATCAAACATAAGAAACTAAAACATGCCACAAAGATTTTGGGTGTCCAAGACACTAAGAGAAAGAAAACATATATGGATGTCACTGAAAATATATAAAAGGCATTCACTATGTTTGGAAAATAAAAAAAAACCAAATGTTCAAGTTGTGTGCAAGGCTATTACAACTACCATTATTGCACCAAGTACATCAAGACAACAAAAGTTGGAAATAATGTCAAAATTGCTCCATGTATCAAGAAAAACATTACATAGGCACACTAAACTTGGGGTTCGAGTGAATGAAAATGATGAATATTCTTGCTGGGATCTTATCACCAGGAAACCCTACCAAGGGAGGCTTACAGTAGGAATTAGAGCATTTGTGGTAGAGTTTTTGGAGAACTGTTCCTATGCTATTTTATATAGAAATCATATCATACAACATCACATGGCTAAAGGTGACTATGTGTAACATGTTAAGAATATTTTAGAAATGAAAAAGTTGCACTATTCGAGGAATTTTAGGAAAGAGATCACCATGTGAAGATATCCATAAGGATGTTTCAAAAATTGAAGCCATGGTTTACTAGGCCTAATACAATCCGTGACATTTGTTGTTTCCAATATCATGTTGAATTTCAACTTTATTATCACACTTTATGAGAATTTTAAAAGAAGAACTATTATGATACCCCTCCTCCTCCTACAGTGCATGATTTTGTTTCATCAATATTGTGCAGAAGGGAGCCATAAGAGTTGTTTTACAAGAAAATATGTATAGGTGGGAGAAGATGCATTGAATGTGGTGATTTGGCATTGATCCATAGGGACTTTTTTACTGATCCCAACCAATTTTGGATGTCAGATATCACTGTCACATGGAATAATTATGATTATGGCATGGGAAATCAACCATCTTCATCAACTTTAGCACCTAAGAGGACCAACTATGTTGAGGATGAGATTCTTATTTCATAATTCATGGGGGTGTTTCAAAACAAAATCTATAAATATAATAATCACACATAGGTCCATGTGGCAAGAGTATGAATTTAATCATTCTCGTGAAGTATTTCAGCCAGCCACAACCTAATCAGTGGTGGAATTGCTGAGAATTACACATTTTCTCCTCACACAAAGATAGAAAGTGAGTATTATCACTCATACCAAGTGTCCATATTCGTACATTTTTTATACATTCATGCACAATTGAACCTTGATGGTAGGGACAACATTGATGGGTCACATGATGTGACTAAGGAGTATCACTTTTACATTAGTGATGATCGTGATCATGACACATTGTTCATGCAACATTTCTTTGACCTAATTTAGGAATCATTCAAAAAATGGCATATCATTTAGGAAGCATTGGATATGGTCATATAGTTGTCCAAGGCACTTCAAGTGAGCACATGCATTTTATTGGTTGAGTTGACTACATAAGAAGACAAAAATTAAGCATACTTGGAGCTACTTTGAAACATGACATGGAAAGGGTGAGCTTGATGGTGTAGGTGTTTGTGTGAAGGGAGCACTTAGGGGTACCAAATGAGTCATGATGTAGATCGACTCAAATGATCATTAGAGGTGGTAAATTGGTGAAAATCCCATTTAGGACATGAAGGTCACAAATCTGTAAAGCATGTGCATAGGTTCTTCTAGAATGTTGAACTTGGTGATGTGAATAGATCCATTCCTTAGTATTTTAATACTGTAGAAGAAACAAGGGAATTACACAGTGTAGATCAAAGAAATGGGGGAATATTTTCCTTCGAGATAAGAAAACTCACATGTTTTTGCTTGTTTTCCATTGGTGTTGATGGATGTAGACTTGATCACTATAGAAAACATGGATAAATGAAATGATATAAATACGTCTCTCTTAATCCAAAGGAACATCATCCAATTATGATGTGGCAAGAGATGCACGATGAAGAGGCCATCATTTCACTTGATCATGATCGAGTCTCTGATCTTATAAGGGAATGTATGTGGCCCATTTATCACTAACAGTTTCATCTATAAGTTGAAATCTTGAACGTATTTAACTAATACATATATTGTATTTGGGTAGCAGGTAATGTTTTTTCTATCATTGTCCCGACAGGAAATGAAGAGAATGTGGCCTACTATTTTATGCGATTCACATAGGTGAAAATTGGGTTGGTGAGACCATATGAAGATGGAAAAATCACATACCAAATTGGTTACATGGTTATGATGGGCCATTTTTTTGAAAATGTTAAAAAACAGACTGGTCACATCATTTGTAGAGATTTTATACCTAAATATATATCTTTTCAATATAATCATCTAGTCCTAGCATCTCGGATCAATATCATATAAATCAAAACAAAGAAGGTGAACCATGGAGATGGAAGATGATATAATCAGACCATGAATGTATTATGGAGACTTGCATTCCTATGAGCCATTGGCCAGATGAGTAGGTGATGCAAATAGCAAGCCCTGAAGCCGAGTCTATGGCAGCCAAGTGTAATCTAATATAGTATAAGATATCTCAAATGTACGATTTTTGTAATCTATAATTATGACAGTTGAATACTCTTGTAATTTTGTAATTTTAAATAGAGAAATGTTTCTCTCTTATCTAAGATGAATTCATAATGGTGTACATATATGTTATATAAGCTTTAGTTTCCCTAAGGCCGTTAAGTTTCTAAAGTACACCAAATGTCAAGGAGCTTTTATTTTTAGGGACAAGATCCTTATGTGAACCTCATAGATCTAAAATTTAATTAAAATTTAGAATCAATAGGTATTTAGGTTTAGATTTAATTACAAATTTTGGTCTTAAATTTTTTAAATGTCATGTGTATATTTCATGTTGACAATGTAAGAAATTTGATAGATCTATATACATTTCATACATTTGGTTTCTAGAAACTAAATTTCAATATGTAACAACCAAGTTGATATAATATTATTTTACTTAAAATGGAAATTCAATTATCTAGGCTATGAATAGCATTAAAATATGTTTATGCTATCAATAAATGTCATGTATCAGTTTGATATAAAGCATGGAAATTGTTACACACATGCTTAATATTAGAATGTAACAAGTGCAACAAATTTTATATATATATATATATATATATATATATATATATATATATATATATATATATATATATATATATATATATTATATATTATATAATCTATATATTATATATATTATATATATATAATATATTATATCATGTTATGACTATTAAGTTCTTTTAGATAACTGACAAAATAAATAAAAATGAACAAAACTAATTTGTAGTTTACATTTTGAGATCTAAATTAAAATCATTGTAATTTAATATACATTGATTGTGCACTAAAAGACACTTTCTACAAGCTAATATGACTACTAAAATTGTCATTTTATCAAATTTTACTTCTTGAATATTCTTAATTGAAGGTCTTAAGATAAGGAATTGATTGAAATACTTGGATAGGCAAGTAAATTTAGGGAAGTTCATAAAATTATTGAAACATATAATTAATTATATAAATTAACATACATTGAGTGCACTAAAATACACTTTCTACAAATTCAATATCAAATTGATGTCATGATATATTTTAGTTCATTTTAAGTATCAAAGTGATTTGCGTCATAGTAAGATTGTACCTATTTTCTTAGTTTATTTCCTGAGAATTCAAAATTGGTATCTTGTTAGTTATGTATGATAATAAACTATCCATGTGAAAATATATATACAAATTGCATTATACATGAGCATCCACAAACTGAAATAATAAGCATCCATAAATTGTCCATGTATGAAAACATACAAAGTTTGTACATCACATGTGAATGTGCCACATGAAATGGGCTTGAAAATATACAAACTATCTATGATCCACTCTAGAAAGTATCACTTCTAGAACGCATATGTGTGTTTCGTTGTGTAAAGTGAGTGTCCATAATCCAGTACTCCAATATAACACATTAAAATTCAAATTAATTAGAACATTATTTGTACAAAATAAAAAATTTGGAAACAAATGATTTTGAATTGTGCATTTAAATAGTCGCCTACCTATGACTCATTTGAGTGCAAGGAAGTCAGGTGGGATGGGATTCTAATCAATCTAGGTTTGGTGTTCCTCTGCATGTGGCTCAATGCCTCCGTACCCAACATCCCACTGATTTGTCCACATAACTGCATGATTGAGATCCCTCTGCATTTGGGCTTATGTACATAATGACAAATACAAATTATAATTAGTCTACAAATTAATTAGCATTCATACATGTGACTTAAAAAAATAAATTGTTGAAATCTTAGCAATAAAAAAATTCACCTCAATTGTTAGTCGATGAGTGTTATGAGGTCAAGGTGGTAGTGGAGGAGACTAACCCATGGAAACATGCACTAGAGGAGGCTACTCTAGCTAGTCAACTTCCCTCTTCTATGACCTCATAAGCTCATCTATGTAGATGGGTTGTGCATTCATGTAATCATGACATTATTAATATAAATGCAATCTAATATGAACTTATTAATATAAATAATGTATAATTTGATGATAAGAGTCAAAAAAATTGTACATATGTACCTGGTATGTGTCATGTGGGCCATGCATCGTCCAAGTGTCACAAATGATATCACGATATGTACATGCATATGATAAAATTGGGTCATACCCTAGATTCTCGAGATATGAATCATCATGTAACGCAACTAGTGGGTCACGAGGCAACAATGGTGATCTACTCATATCTCCATCTAATGCGACATGTGCAGTGGACAATTTCCTTTGCATGTTATCTGCAATGGTATAACTAGTCTCAACACCAAGTTGTGATGACTACTCTAGATCTGTTGGCAATACCACGCTCCGAGATCATCGCATAAACAATCTTAGAGGTGGTGCTACATGCGGCGGGTCCCTACAAGCTCCAACATGTTCATAAAAATGTCCCAAGTGTAACAACCCAACCATGAATGGCTTGATTCAAGCATGTAAAAGTATCATGTAAATGAATTATTCAAAATAATTATGGGCTAAGTAAGGGACACAGATCCCAAGAGGTATCAGGGAGGTCAAATTGCTTGGGAAAGAGGTCGCTTACTTCTTCAAGGAAATAAAGTTAGAACTGGTGTGACAACCATGAAACTATTGTTCGTGTGCCTTTAATAGGTTGGCCTATTAAAGATTTATTGGGATATAACTTCAGGGATATGCACATACTGTTGGAAGGCGTGACAAGTAAGCAGGGTATTGACAGCATGGAAAAACGTGTGGCAAGGAAAATAGAGAGAAATAACTAGACACAAATTACTGCAAAAGAGAGCATTGCATGAATTCTAGAGGGACGATAAGGTATAACCATACATTTCACCAAGAGAGAGAGGACACATGCAGTGGGCAAGGAAAGAGGAGACTCATACATTTCTTGAGCAAAAGAAAAGGGATTCAACTCGGTTGAGCAAAGTTGTCCTCAACAGAAAGAACATGAGTTCTCTTAACGGATAGAGAAGGAAAACACACATTTGCAGGCTAAGAGAAAGAGCTTGACTTAGGAGAAATCATAGAAATGGAAGGAAGCTCAAATTAGAGTGGTTGGAATATGAATTAACATAGGAAGAAAAGGCAATGCTTAGGGTTGGAGCATTTGGTGGGACAACTAGGGTATAGAGACATTGATCTCTAAAGCTTCTTGTGCATTGGTGAACCATTGAGAAGTTGGTGGGTGGAGGAAGAAGAGCCTCTCAAGACCCTCGTTCAAATGGTGATCATTGTTATTTCCCTTGAGCAAGACCACCTCAAACCCTTGGAATCTGGTTAAGGGGTGATAGCTGCAAGTGAGCCTTGGATGCAATTGTCTATGGTTGGGAGGAGAATCGAACTCCCAAACCTAGTTACCCATCTACGTTGGATTTAAGATAAGTTTCCTTGTACATGTTTTTGTGTGATTATCATGTGGCACCATAGACGTGATATATATATATATATATAGATATATATATATTTATATATTATATATATTATGTATATATATATATTTATATATATATTATATATATATATTTCTTGAAAAGCTTAAAATTCTTGTGTTTAATCTTTGAATGGTTGGTTATGCTTCTTGATAGGAAGTGTAAATGAATATGAGAGATCTATGTTCTTAATGGTTGTTCATACGCACTTGGATTTATGATGCGAGGAGCTACCATTCTTGTTTGAAGTCAGATTGAGCTCATGGGTTATATAGGCTACCTGATATGTTGTTGGTATGATTGAAAAGTTTTTGGTGAAAATAATAAATAAAGTTGCATAAAAAATTTACTTTTATCTTCCATGCTACTTTTTTTCTCAGCTCTTGCCTTACCACATTGCCTTTGCAACATGTGGTGCAATTGCTAGTATATATGTATATGTTAAAGTATATTTTAGAAAGTAGTATATTTTAGAAAATAGAAAATACTTACTGTTTTTATATTTAATAAAATTTAAACCTATATATAAAAAATCATAATCTTTACTCAAGTAAGCTTTATTTTAATTAATTTTAAAAATACATTTTTTTTTTAATTTTCTCTTTCAATTATATAAAAACCTCTATTTTAAATTTAATTAAATAGACTTTTTTGAATAAAATTATTCATCTTTTTATTAAAATTTTAAAGAGAAAAATAACCAAAATTTCCTTATTTTAATTATATTATATTTCTTTTTAATTTATATAATTTATTATAAATAATCATAATTTATTAATTTTTCCGTATATTTTATTCATTTTACTTTATATAAATTACTAGAAAAATTAATGATAATAATAATCTTGTATTGGTCTATGGGGTTTTGGATTCACTGTGAATTGATGGATGCACTGTTAAGGCATTCTTTGTGATAGGTGACTAGTTCAAATCCCCTATGGATGCTTACCTACCAAAAAGAAAAAAAAATAAAAAATAAAAATTATTGTATTGTTTTTTTTAATTACCATTCTCCCTGTTCAGTTGTAATGAAAAGCAATAACACTAGGTTGAAAAATTAAAAACATGGCTTTCCTTTCCCCAATTTCGTG
The DNA here is from genome assembly GCA_000404065.3 of Pinus taeda. Classification (NCBI taxonomy): domain Eukaryota; kingdom Viridiplantae; phylum Streptophyta; class Pinopsida; order Pinales; family Pinaceae; genus Pinus; species Pinus taeda. The sequence goes on along the minus strand of APFE030508216.1, from coordinate 8,469 downwards.
TTTGGTTATGGGCAACTTCTAACATTCAGGTATACACATTTAGTGTAGAAAATACCTTCGAATGTTTCTTTAAAAAAAGAATAATACCATCAAGGTTTATAAAGGTGTGTCCCTTGACGAGTACTTTTATTCTTATCCAAAGTGTTGGTGACAACCGTTAGCAGTTCTGTATAGGAAATTTGCCGCAAATCTGCTAATCCAATCTAATCTAATCTGTTTGCAGTTCATTATTAATCTAATCTGCTCACCTAAACACGATTAATAAACCCATGTTATTCGATAGCTGACAGCAACTGTATTTTGGGCTCGGCTTTTCAATATCATCTCATTGTCATTCACAAAATGCGTACGTATGAGATGATATTGAAAATCCGGGCCAAACACGCCTGTCCATTCTTTCTCGACTCTTGCGTCTGTCATACAACTGAGACGTCAACTTGCATATCTCTCCCGTTGATTACATTCTGAAGCATTTATTTATTCATTTGACTAATAATAATAATGAGTGAATGAATCTTTCAGATGTGATCAGCGGCAGATTGCGGTTGTCGATCATGAGGTTTCAGATTATGGGAAAACTCCCTGCAAATTTCCCGTTACCTGTCATATTTTTCAACTCGCATATCTCTCCCAGATCACAGTCTCAAACATTTATTTATTCATTCCAATAATAATAATGAGTTAAGTATATGGCCATGGGGTAAAAATATTAACCAATGAATGAATGTTTCCAGTTTATTTAATCAGGGGAAGATTGCAGTTACCATTGAGGCCATATCGATCATGAGGTTTCAGCTTATGGGAAAACCCTCTGCAAATTCTCCGTTACCCGTAATACTTTTCAACTCGCATATCTCTCCCAGATCACAGTCTCAAACATTTATTTATTCATTCCAATAATAACAATGAGTGAATGAATGTTTCACATGTGATCAGGGGCAGATTGCAGTTGAGACTTCAGGAATGAAATACAATTGACGCTCCTTTTATTGCAATATTTCATAGTTTCAGTTGATTCAGCTAGCGAGTTAACTCAAGCTAACGCTTCTCTTTAAAAGATTATCAAAATTCTTTGATCATAAAATTAAACCAAATAGAAAATTATTTAATAAATTTTCGAAATTCTATGTTCATATGTTAATGAAAAATATTACTCAATATGCATAAAACAATTAGAGACCATTCAAGAACATATCTATATTATTTTAAACCAACTACATAAATAAAAGAATGTGTCATCGTAATTTACATCATCAGCCATCTATAAAAATGAATCTTGAATTTGCTTTCGAGTGGCGGCTTAATATTGGGATCCTACTCCCATGGGATTGCTCCTTTAATTTCATGCCCCCAAATACAATCAGGACAAATTCCTGTATTTACTTTCCAGTGATGTCTTAATGTTGGGATCATCGCATTGGATTGCATCCCACCATTCTCTGGAACCTTCTATTTTCTCGAGATGATTTAACTTATCCCATCCTCCACGCAATCTCTTCAATTTGCCACATTGGTATACCTGAAAAAACTTGAGCGTTGGGGGTAACGGTGAGGCCACCGCTCCCAACCCTCCACTTCCACTTGCTGCGCCCACTGCCCCCACCGCCACACTCTCCAATGACTGTAATGTATCAAGTGTCACCTCCTGTAGCTTTGGAAAACCTATTCCCAACTCCAATTGCTCCAACTTAGGGCATGCGTATATCCCTAGTGCTCTCAAAAATGGCAACTCCGAGGGGAGCTCTTTCAACGGCTTACATTGAACTAGCCCTAGGTATGTGAGCTTTCGGAATTGAATAACCCAACTTGGCAGTCGCTCCACGTTGCAATACCACAGAGACAAAACTTCCAGATCTTTCATGGCCCGCATATCCTGCGGAAGGTCATGTTGACCAATAACTCTCTCAAAATCCAGAGTCAAAGACCTCATCTGTGACCAATTTGCCATAACACCCTCCTTAACTGGCGATCTTATAACTGCACCGAAGACCCTTAGCCCGCTCAAACTTTGCAGGTCCTTTAAACTAGCATACTTTCTTTCCACATTTGCCTCCTCCTCGAAAGGCAATCTAAGCCCGCCCCACAGCATCGTCAATCTTTCTAGTGAAACCAATTCGGACATCCCACGGGGAAGATGCTCCAAACTGTGGCAAGAGCTTATGTCTAGGGCCCTCAAACGTTTGAGTTCTCTTATACTCTCTGGAAGGCACCGTAATTGAGGACAGCCGGAAATATTCAAGAATTGGAGCTCCTTCAGGTCGCCAATGGATTCCGGCAATTCACAGATGTCCTGGCATCGAGATAAATTGAGGCAGGCAAGATATTTCAGATTTCCTATACAAGGCGGCAGAGACGTTATGCCAGTCTCACTAAGATTGAGGACCCTCAGTGAGGGCAACTGAGAGAGGAAGCTTTCAGGAACTTCTGTAATACCGGGATTCTCCCCCAACAGCAAAACTGTGAGGGACAAACATGCAAAGGTTGTGGGCAGGGAGTGTAGACCATTCCACATCAACGACATTCTTGCACATCCCTCCAAGTCTTCCTGAGAGGGGAAATGGCTCACGCCCATCCCGGCTTTGAAATGACACCTCTGCTCCTTCTTCGCGATGCGAATCGCCACATCACGAAGCACATCGTGTATTTTAACAGAGAAAGTCCTCCCCACAGTATCATTCCTTACCAGCTCGACCAGAGAACGATCCAGTAGGTGTTTGATATACTCGTGCCCCTTGTCATGCAAATAGCTGTCTCCGCCTCCTTTCAACAAACCTTCTGCGATCCACAAGTCTATGATTTCTTCACAAAAGATTACTTTGTCTTCAGGATAAGCTGCAAAATAAAGAAAACAGATCTTCAAATTATCTGGTTTCAAAACATCGTAACTCCATTGAAGACGTTGAAACAGCTTTTGGTCCACTCCAGCGTGCAGGTCATAAAACGTCTCATCGGCGTTTTTCATGTCAGTTAAGGCATTCTCCCATTCATATAGTTCAGTATGGTGTGCCATAGCAGCAGCGACTACAATTAAGGCGAGCGGCAACCCCTTGCACTCCTTTGCAATGTCCCTGGCAACTTGCTCTATTTCATGTGGAACATTTCCATTCTCAAATGCTCGGCTACGAAACAGCTGCCAACCCTCCACTTCCAACAGCGGTTCCACTGTTATAATCTCCTGCACCTTCATTCTTGCACACACTTGTTTATCACGAGTGGTCAGCAAAATTTTAAAAGCTGTGTCATTCAATGACACTCCCAGATCTTCAAGCTGATCGCTTGTCCACATATCTTCCAACCACATGTCATCCAGCAAAAGGAGATATTTTTTATTCTTTAAAAAAGAGCGCAGCATTTCTTTTCGCTCTTCGAAATTGGAATTTTCTTGAAAACCTCTTAATTTCAATCTATCAGCAACGGAATTCTGGATTCCTAGGATATGGTTTCTGGAAACAGTTACCTTAATGATGAGATCAAATGAATCCCTTACACGCTGACTGTCGTTGATGGCGTCAAGCAGCGACGACTTACCAACACCCCCCATACCTTGTATACCAATTCTTCGAATGCTGCTCTCTTCATCGGTTAACCATCTCTCCACAAGCTCCTTCTGTGTAGATCTCCTTGTGTCTACTACAAAACGGCCAGAACCAGATTCGGGGTCTTGAACTAGTACCTGGGTGCGCGGAGTAGGGTCCCCGTATTCCCCGTTTGGAGGAAAATCAGATTGCCTCTGTGAATGGAGTTGAGCAACAATTGATTTCCAATCTCTGACACGTCTGCCGATTCTGTAGCGGCAGACGCAGTTAGGACACCAAGTGAGACAGTTATTGTGTTGCTCATAATCACGGCGAATAGATCCTGAACTTTCTATGGCCTCGCCCGCCCTATCCAGCCAACGCTTCACTATTTTTCGAGGGGGTCTTTGCTCTCGATAGAGCTCCACAATTATGTCATGCGTTAGATCGTTCAGACGCTGAACTTCGCCTTCCATGTCTCTGATCGGTTGAGGCAAACAAATGACCAATTTCACCTCTTGAACAACCTTTTTCAAAAGGCTGGGTACAACATTGGCTGCAGCCCCAGTCCCAATATCCGAACACCACGCCATTTCCTTCACCACAGCGAGAAGTCTTCAAATCAAATGCGTGAAGATTAAGAATTCTCTTTCCACTGCAAAATCACCAGCAAGTCTGGAATTTCTCTTCGCTCAAATTGTGCTGGAGCGCTGAATCCATCCACCACTAAGTAGGCAAGCATGGGTATTAATTTATTTTCTGGTTTTGGTCCATTCGTACTGAAAGCATATCTTTCCTTGTGGGTAGGTGAAGGTGAAACGTATTTGTCCCCTGAAATGGCCCCATCTTGTTTGTTCTCAGAATTTCACTGGAAATTCCAGAGGGTCCCGCTCAGCGGCTTTTCAATGGATTGGATGGAGATAAAGGTAGGAAATAGTGAAAAGAGGAGCACTTAGATAGTAGTGTGGAATGTGAGCATCTGAGCTTGTGAAGTAGGGCCCGCAAGAAACAGCGAAATTTTAGGATCAAAGAAGATGAGCCCATTTTGCAGGATAAATACTTTGGTTGCAAGTTGTTTTTCAACTCTCCAGTTTGAACGGGTCCCTCGGAGGCTTGAGTCTGGTCGTTTTGTAGCTGTAACTTGTAAGGCACCATGACTCTCCCTCCGCATGAACTCTCCCTCCAGCTGTTGAGTACGAAATAGACACAAGGACCCGGCCTACATTCAATTTCTTCCGAATAATTGAATGAGGAGGAAACTATGGACGTCGAATCAGCATCTTTCCAGCGGTCCACTACGAATGGGCGAGCGCGAGCGTTATTTCCACTCCTATACGAAATTTAAGAGACTCTAAGGCCTATCTTGGAATTATATAAGAAATTTAAGAGACTTTAATGACGATTTTAGAATTATGATTGGTGGATATTTGGTATTGATAAGTTATGGTATTGATATTGGCACACATTATTATAATAAAAATTATTTGCAACTTAAAAATTCATCGTAAAATAGAGATGAATCTCCATAGCTAATAATTTTAGTATGTGTTTTTTTAAATAAATATGTTTACCATACATATTAATTTTTTTATACAATTGATAATAATAATAAAGTTTTAACCCTCTGGGATGACTTTTCGTTTATTCTTTGTTGTGATCGTTATGCTCTGTCTAATTTGATGTTAGACAATTAGAATAATTGCTACCGTTGGATCAAATATCTAGTTTTCATTTTCAAACTCATAACTAACTTTTCAAACTACCGAGCGCTTGCCATATTCAAGGGACCATTGTTTCTCTCTCATCTTTGGCAACTGCAAAAATTCACCACCGCGGATCAAAATCACTTCGGTAGGTCTTCTGAACAGGCATAGTAGAAGTCTATTTTGCGTACTGATGTTAAACTAATGTTGGCTGTGTAAGTGAAAGAACTATGTAAAAGAGTGTAAGGGTGAAAGAACTCTATGAGTGAAAGGAGCTATAGACGACGGATCGAAATCACTTGAATAGGTTTTCTCCACAGGCGTAGTCGACGTCTATTTTGCGTACCGATGTCAAACTAATTTTCGTTGGGTAAAAGTGAAAAAAACCTGTAAAAGAGAGTTAAAAGCGTGCAAGGGTGAAAGAACTCTGTGAGTGAAAGGAGCTACAAATATCTGATTTTCATAACTAAATTTTCAAACTCATAACTAACTTTTCAAACTACCCGACGCTTGCCATACTCAGGGAACCATTGTTTCGTAAAAGTGAAAAAAACCTGTAAAAGAGTGTTAAAAGCGTGCAAGGGTGAAAGAACTCTGTGAGTGAAAGGAGCTACAAATATCTGGTTTTCATAACTAAATTTTCAAACTCATAACTAACTTTTCAAACTACCCGACGCTTGCCATACTCAGGGAACCATTGTTTCTCTCTCATCTTCGGCAACTGCAAAAATTCACCACAGCCGATCAAAATCACTTCGGTAGGTCTTCTGAACAGGCATAGTGGACGTCTATTTTGTGTACCAATGTCAAACTAATTTTCACTGTGTAGAAGTGAAAGAACTCTGTAAAAGAGTGTAAGGGTGAAAGAACTTTGTGAGGAAAAGGAGCTGCAGACGACGGATCGAAATGACTTCAATAGGTTTTTGTTGGGGATTTTTCTGATAAAATCCCAAAAACAAACAATATTCATGCACACAGAGGCAATGCTCTGTGCTCTGTTTTCCTTTTACTCGAGAATATTTTTGCACAGAGGAGCCTTTTAAAAAAAAGAATTACACAGAACAGAGTATTGCACCACCATAAAAGATTTCCATTCATTAAAATAAATTTACTGAGACATATTCATCCTCTTTCACTCAGAGGGATTCACCAAAACAATACAAAAGAAATTACTCTGTCTCCTTTGAAATTTTACACCACTGTGTGTAAATATTTCATTTATATTCACTGCTTTGTGAAAACAAAAATTACAGGGATTTACAGATTTACCTTTTCACTGCTGTGTGAAACAATTCATGGTTTTACACAAACTACCCCTGGTTTTCTTCATTCACTTCACTGCCTTCTCCTGCACTGCTGTGCGTTCTTTGCATTTCTTACATTACCAAAAAAAAAGATTTTTACGCTGCTGCGTTTCATACCAAATAAAAAAAAACTCTGTCACATTTCCTTTTTACGAGCTGTGTGGTTTTTCATTACTCGCTGTTGCGAACAGGCTCTTCACCTCCCCGTGTGCAATACACCATGACCAAAACTCTTAGTCAACTCTCATACGAAAAACATATATTATACAATTCATATGCTATTTAATAAAGGTTACATACCCCCATACTTCCGTATATAAAAAAAATTGCGCGTCGTAAAACATTAAATACATTACCTAAAAACTATGTCATTTCATAATCATAGGGTATGGACAATTATCTTACTCCACGCTGCATTAATTTTTAACAGGTCCCGTATACCTTCCTTGCGATCGGACGACGGAGGATGGAGGGCCAAATCGGACGCATATCGGACAACAAGTTTTGACCGACATTTATCGTCCGATAAATGTCAGAGGGTGATGTCACCCCAATCCACGCGTCAGCTGCAGGTTTTATCGGAGCCGTTCGTCCGGAAACCACTTTATGCCAAAGAGTGGTGCGATATGGTTCAGGCGGATTATGGTATTGCAATAGTGGTTTCGAGGGGTTGGACGGTCAGCGTTGAAATTATATTTTCAACACTCCCCTTTAATTTCAACTGCTGGGCATTCGGTCATACCCAGACACTTCCTCAAAAATTCAAAGCTTTTCTGATCTAGTGGCTTTGTCAAGATGTCTGCAACCTGTTCTTGAGTCCTGCAATGTTCTAGGACAATTTCTCCATTGTTCACCAATTCTCTGATGTAGTGAAACCTTGTATCAATGTGTTTCGTTCTCTTATGAAACACTAAATTCTTTGACAATGCAATAGCTGAGCTATTGTCACAAAAAATCACTGTCACTTTTGCCTGCTCTTGGCCTAAGCTCCTCAACATCCTTCTCATCCAAACTGCTTGACATGCTGCTGCTGTAGCTGCCACATATTCAGCCTCTGCTGTAGACAATGCTACAATGGACTGCTTCTTAGAAACCCATGAAATGGCTCCTGAACCCATATGGAAAACATAACCGGAAGTGCTCTTCCGATCATCAACACTTCATGCCCAATCACTATCTGTGTATCCAACCAAATATGAATGTTCTGAGACATTATATAAAATTCCAAACATTTTGGTACCTTTCACATACCTCAAAATTCTTTTTGTTGCTTGCCAATGTGCCTCCTTTGGCCTCTCCATGAATCTGGAAATTAAACTAACAGCATACATAATATCAGGCCTAGTTGCTGTTAAATACATAAGGCTGCCTACAATACTCTTGTACAAACTAGGATCAAAATTCTTGCTGCTGTCCTCTCTGCTGAGTTTTAATCCCATCACTGTGGGAGTGATCGCTGCCTTACATTCTTCCATGCTAAATCTGCTCAATACTTGATCCACATATCTTGCCTGTGAGATAAAAATTCTTTTTTCATTTTGATCTACTTCTATGCCTAAGAAGTATCTCAAGAAACCCATGTCAGTCATTTCAAATTCTTTTTTCATGACTGATTTAAAATTCTTGATGAGCTGATCATCATTACCTGTGAAAATAACATCATCAACATACAAGATAACAATTAAAATTTTACCATATTTTTCTTTGATGTAGACGGTGGGTTCTCCTTCACACTTGTCGAATTCATTATCCAATAGATATGAATCTATTCTGTTGTACCATACTCTTGGCGCTTGCTTCAGCCCATAAAGTGATTTCTTCAATTTGCACACTTTGTGCTCTTCACCTTTCTTCTCATAGCCTAGAGGATGTTCAACATAAACCTCTTCCTTTAACACTCCATTTAGGAATGCTGACTTCACGTCCATTTGGTAGACATTCCATTTG
>APFE030508214.1:19415-34740 GCA_000404065.3 Pinus taeda | reverse complement strand
GCCCCAAATCTCCTGGTGCCAGTGGAGCACTCTACAAAGCCTTCCTCCACCTCAAGAAAAGATGTGTTATCCTGAAATATCCTTCTGAATGCTATCTTCCTCCCCTGTGAAATCTCTCCATCCATGTGAGGAGGGTATCTGTGTGAGGTCCCACCACGGAGCCACTCTTGACTGTAGTACTTGGGATTCAAAGAGTGAGCTAAGCAATGCAAAGGTGTGCAATTCTTATCCCACCTAGAGATAAGAATATCTTGTACGGTGGACCATAAGCTCTCTGCTGATGTCTCATATGCGGGGCACTCATTCTCTATAACAATAGTCTTCACAGACTCAATCATGGAATCCCAACCCTCATAAACCTCTCCTAAGATGGGCTGGTCCGTGTCTGCAAACCGCAAAAAAGAAATGGTAGGGTTCATGATCTTTATGGTAAGATCCACCCTTTCCCACCAACCATCATCTAACACTGTGTCCTTTACCTTTTTTGAAGCTACTTGATCCGTCTTTCTCCAAAAAGACCAAAGATTTGAAATAACCATGGCCCCAAGAGCGGCCTTCACCTCCTTCAACCTCTTAAGCATGATGAATGAGGAAGCAAACCGAGTATCTGCAATCTTCAACAAGGATAGATGTGTGTACTCTTTATATATTGTGAGGGCATTGGTATGGTTTTGCACAAAATTTCAGATATGGCGTGCATCCTCAAGAAGATTACCAATCCATGTCACATCTGAAGCGATAGATTTGAGTGCTAAATTCAAAGAGTGAACAACGCATGGTGTCCAAAATATTTGTGGATATTTAGTTTCCACAATCAAGCCAGCTGCTTTGCAAACAGGTGCATTATCTGTGATTTTGCACACAACTCTCAATGCCTACTTCTTCAATAACTTTAATAAACAGCTCACCCATATATTGTGCATCCTTGTATTGTCCAAGAGCATCAACTGCTTTCAAGAAAACCGGTCCATTTTGAGAATATACCATGAAATTGATGAGAGGATGGCGTGGTATATCTATCCATCCATCAGAAACAATACTGACACCAGATGAGATCCATGATGATTTAATAGGTTATAGAATTTTATCCACCTCCTTCCTTGCCTTCACCAACAATGTGGTTCTAAGTTTTTCTGAACTTGGAGGCACATACCCAATTGGAGCCCGATCAACTAGAGCTCGACACATCTCAATAAACATAGCAGACCGTGCAACATTAAAAGAAATGAAGTTGAGATAGAAAAAGAATGCCAATGTAAGATCAAACTCATCTCACTGTTCATGCCGAAAAATCTTGTCCATTGGACCACCATAAGTTTGGGCTGCCCTCTCTTTTGTTGGCTGAATTTCTTTTCTCCCAAATCGACTACTATTAGAATTCCTCAAGAATGGAAGAGGATCTTCATTTTTACTAGTTTTCCTGCTTGCTGCCACCACATTCCCAGAGTCAACTGCATCCTCCCTTTCCAAATCCATTTTTTCTCTAGGACTGATCTTTTTGCATGCTCCAATTCCACAAGGAAGGCCCAACAAATGGGCCTTAACTCGAAAGTAAGTGCTCTTAAATTCACCCTTGCAGAAATTACAAGACCAATGCACATTCCCTCCCGGACCAGTCTTTGGCACTTGCTTCTTGGTTACATACTTCCAGAGAGGGTATTTTTTTAGCTGTGCTTGTTGTCTTGCTGCAACAGCATCATATGTTAATGTTGGCTGAGAAACACCTACAACTTTACTTGAAGCACTTGGAGCACTATGACCAAGAGAAGGTGAAACAGAAACACTTGGAGGGGGGGGACCACGAAAAGCACTGCCCTTCCTTTGACCTCTGCCAGCTGCGTTGGATGATTGAGCCATTAATCTTGATTCTTCTCACTGTTATAAAGTCCACACACCTTCACCTACAAAAAAACAATTAAAGTTAAACAATTATAATTTATAAATTATAATTTATAAAATTATGAACTTATAAGTTATAATTTATAATTTATAAACTTACAAAGTTAACTGAAACTCAGAACTGTTATATGATTCAATATGTGAATTGTCCTAGATTACTGTGGTAAATATGCTTGTATCAGTTCACTGCTCACTCATGTCATTGATTACAAATCCGCTCTTGAATTACTGTGGTAAAATGAGCCTTAAGGCTTGTATATTTCCCCAATATTTAAGTGTTGTGGACATTGTGCACACAGACAGTGAATGGGCAGTGAGTAATGGTATATCCACAACACTTAAATATTGGGGAAATATACCAGCCTTAAGGCTCATTTTACCACAGTAATTCAAGAGCGGATTTGTAATCAATGACATGAGTGAGCACTGAGCAGTGAACTGATACAAGCACATTTACCATAGTAATCTAGGACAAATTGTTACCATGAATAGTATGTTATCAAGAGTGTAATCACCACAATTAGTCAGTGATGTAATGATGAATTTCCAGCAGTGAAAGGGCCAGAAGTTTGGTTCATGACTGAGTTGAAGTAAACAGTTCTGAAGGGTAACACCGATTTATAGAACAACTACATAGATATTGGAACAGTGGAACACCGATTTATAGAATTATGGAGCTGGAAACTCTGTCAAGGTTGCGTTGAAATTTTACCCAGTCATACCTATTGCTAAGGATTCTGGAAGCGGCAAGGTGCCTAGAAACTAGATGTGAAAAAATTGTATTAGCTGGAACTGGAAGCCATCCACTTTCTGCCCAGAACTATTGGTGCTAATAGTATTACTAATATACCAGTGATTCCTGAAACCATCAAGAAATTCTAGAATTATCAGCATTTAACTGATATTCACAGAAAGACAATTCATATCAAGGTAAGCCATGTCATATTAGAAGATATATTTTTACTGAGCACCAATGTGCTTCTCCGTGGCCAAATGCTTGCAAAAAAAGTTTACAGAGTTAACGTGATTCCTTAGGAGAGACATAGGCCACCTGGGAGCATAGACACTGTTAAATTAAATGTCCTAGCATGACATTATTAATCTGCTACGTCCTGAAACATAATAATTAAAAGTCATATTAACAGGTAAATTATAAACTTATAAGTTATAATTTATAAACTTATAAAGTTAACTGAAACTCAGAACTGTTATATGATTCAATATGTGAATTGTCCTAGATTACTGTGGTAAATATGCTTGTATCTGTTCACTGCTCACTCATGTCATTGATTACAAATCTGCTCTTGAATTACTGTGGCAAAATGAGTCTTAAGGCTGGTATATTTCCCCAATATTTAAGTGTTGTGGATATACCATTACTCACTGCCCATTCACTGTCTGTGTGCACAATGTTATGTGATCCAATATGTGAATTGTCCTAGATTACTGTGGTAAATATGCTTGTATCAGTTCACTGCTCACTCATGTCATTGATTACAAATCTGCTCTTGAATTACTGTGGTAAAATGAGCCTTAAGGCTGGTATATTTCCCCAATATTTAAGTGTTGTGGATATACCATTACTCACTGCCCATTCACTGTCTGTGTGCACATTGTGCATACAGACAGTGAATGGGCAGTGAGTAATGGTATATCCACAACATTAAAATATTGGGGAAATATACCAGCCTTAAGGCTCATTTTACCACAGTAATTCAAGAGCAGATTTGTAATCAATGACATGAGTGAGCACTGAGCAGTGAACTGATACAAGCACATTTACCATAGTAATCTAGGACAAATTGTTACCATGAATAGTATGTTATCAAGAGTGTAATCACCACAATTAGTCAGTGATGTAATGATGAATTTCCAGCAGTGAAAGGGCCAGAAGTTTGGTTCATGACTGAGTTGAAGTAAACAGTTCTGAAGGGTAACACCGATTTATAGAACAACTACATAGATATTGGAACAGTGGAACACCGATTTATAGAATTATGGAGCTGGAAACTCTGTCAAGGTTGCGTTGAAATTTTACCCAGTCATACCTATTGCTAAGGATTCTGGAAGCGGCAAGGTGCCTAGAAACTAGATGTGAAAAAATTGTATTAGCTGGAACTGGAAGCCATCCACTTTCTGCCCAGAACTATTGGTGCTAATAGTATTACTAATATACCAGTGATTCCTGAAACCATCAAGAAATTCTAGAATTATCAGCATTTAATTGATATTCACAGAAAGACAATTCATATCAAGGTAAGCCATGTCATATTAGAAAATATATTTTTATTGAGCACCAATGTGCTTCTCCTTGGCCAAATGCTTGCAAAAAAAGTTTACAGAGTTAACATGATTCCTTAGGAGAGACATAGGCCACCTGGGAGCATAGACACTGTTAAATTAAATGTCCTAGCATGACATTATTAATCTGCTACGTCCTGAAACATAATAATTAAAAGTCATATTAACAGGCAACCAACATTTCGCACGAACTTTGTTCAGGGAAGAAGTTACAACTTTTTGGCATTGGTTTAATAGAAGCATTTCACATGCTGGCAGCCTTACTATCATTAAGCCATCTTTAAACATTACTTGAGGAGCTAATGATATTGGTATGGACATTCTGGCAGTAAATATAATCTCAGTCTTCATGGGCCGCAGTATCAATAGTGACAACTGCTAACTCTCCAGCAAAGGGGACAGGTTCTTAATTTCTTAGGAATACAAGTTCCAGCTTTTGCATTGCTGGGTGCACATAACCATGGATTCAGATCTCAGGTTTTAAATGCACAGGTCCTACAGCTGTGGGGCACATGTTAATGTTTGATTCTCATGGATTTCAAAAGGCAGTGAATGTGATTTATAGTACAGTTCCACAGTTATAATACAGCCTACAGGTCATATTCCAAGTTCCAACTTAGTGTATAAGGGGGTAATACACGCACTTTTCGGCACATAGAATAACACAGTGCCTTATGAACATTTTGTTCAGGGATTCTAGTTACACATACTTCGTTGTATAGACCATACACAGCATTTCATAAACCCTCCATAGACTATTTTAGTATTTCATAGACCCTCCATACACAGCATTTCATAAACCACTGCGCATGCTGTTCGTTTGACAAAAAAAGAAATGCACAGATAATACTACGGGTTCCTGTTGGCTTACTGGTTTACGGTCTTGACTCTTGAACGCTGCACACTTCAAAGGCAATTTGCAAACACCCTGCTCTCCAGACGACAGCTCACAGCTCCAGACGACGACAGCTCCAGACGAAAATAACCCGGAAAAGACCACGCGTAGGCTTTAATTTGTGTTTTTTTCCTAGTACGTATTCAACATGTCGAAATACGTTAGGGCAACGTATTCGATAAACGAAATACGCGTATGCTACATTTAGGACACGAAGGAAAACGATGAATACGTATTCAAATTTTTATGACAAGGTTAAAATCGTATTCGACACGTATTAGGGCCGTTTTCGTGTCCAATACGTAAAATACGGGACACGGGACCCTAGGGGACGTGTCTTGTGACTTAGGTTATGATGAATGTGTTTTCTAAATTTTTGATGGATTCTCTTGGATCCTCTTCTGCCAATGGAAAAATCGACGCTTTTTGATAGAAGGGTGGAACTATTACCATGATTAGCGTCCAAACAAGATTGTCCTAGAGGAGGTTGTATTCAAGCTTTTGATCAAGTGGCACAATTTCTGAAGTTGCGATGCCCATCTTTTGTAATGTTAGAACTTTCCTTGCTAATAGAGGAAACTTCTGACCCATTGAAAGGTTAATAGGCCCATGCACTTGGCTGTCATTAATTAATGCCAAGATTCTACAGAAGGCTCCAGCTCCCAGGCACAGGCTTGACTACAAACTGTAGGTTTATAATGATCCTCTTGATCTTAAATTCTCCTACTTTCAATTCCATACAAAAGGGAGAAGACACTCCCTGCTTTGTCTTTAGCCTGACTAGGCAAGTGGGATGGATTAAAGTTAAACCCTTGTTTATGATTGGCTTTGTCTGTGATAAATTTTGCCATTGCCTTGGAAGATTCTACCTTACTGGAACCATGGCAGACCTATATATTTGGTTGCAGCTGATTAATACCAAGAGTGAGCATAAGGGATGTAGGCATGAGTTTGGCTGCGGCCTCTAGGTCTAGGTTTACTCTCTTCATCCTAAACTCTCCCACTTAGATTTATATATGAACAAAGGAAAGAACTCTCTTCTTTCTTTCTGCCTAGCTTGGAAAGTGAGATAGATCTTAGTTAAAAATAACTCTCCCAGAAATTCTTCTGTTGTTTCATGATAGAAGGCCCACTTGTTTGGACATCCTCTGAAAGCATCCATAAGGGACATGCTTTTAGAAGCCAACTAGAGTTCATGGACAATCAAGTAGAGTTGCTTCTCTCAGGGTCAAGCCTGGAGTTAAGAACGTTAAGTTTGAAGAGTTCAAGCAGATTGAGAATTGAGATGAGCCTTCATGTCAATGACTAAATATAGTTGAGGGGAAAGATAAACATATATCTGATTCTTCTCTATAAACCTTTTCTCCTTTCAGAATCTTATTTTGAAACAGTTTGTGATATTTTCAGCCCTACTTTTGTGCATTATATAGGTAGAGAACAATTCACAAAGAGGCTTTACTAGTACTTTTCTGCAAATTGGTGAAATTCTCTGATATTAATGGTTTCTACTATTATTTCCTCTATGTATAAATAGTAGATTTTGATTTGATATCCACATGCTACAAAAAGGGGAAAACTTGCTTATACATTTCTATAAGCCATTAATTGCTAGATTTTTTTGCAGATAATTTGGAATTCAGCTACCCGAGCAGAGTTATTAAAGTTTGTAGATAAACAGAAGTCATGTCAATGCCCAGATGGTTCATATGATATGCAAGAAGCACAGCTCTTCAAGTACAAATCACTCTCCAAAGAAATACAAGTTGGGAGTGTCTATTTGAGAGTATACAACGAGCAACCTGATTTTGAGATTAGTCAACCAGAGTCTTTTTGTGCTGCACTCCTCCAGTTTCTATGGAAACTTGTGGAAGATAGGAAGAAGATGCTGGAATCTAATATTCATGAAGTTCTTGAAGAACCATTGAGCAATAAAGAGGCTGTGTTGGATATCTCTAAACAACTTGAGACCATTGATGATATGAATGAGGAAGAATGCATATGGCAAGAAGAAGCTGTAACAGAATCAGCTGATGAACCAGCATTTGTTAAAGACGACAATTTGGTTAACAAGTTAACCATTGGACTGACATCTCTTCAGGTAGAATCATTGTTTTCTGGTTCAATTTTAAGTCATTTTATTTTTTATAATCTAATTTGTCACATATCGTGTAAAAAGGTCAATATCTCATTTAATTATTTACTACTATTGTAACTGCAGAATTTACTTACATCTAATCCAGGACTCGCAGTAATGTTTTCAGCAAAAGAACAGCTTATACCCTTGTTTGAATGTCTTGTTGATACAAGTGCCTCAAGTGGGGAAGTCCCTCAACTTTGCCTCAATGTATTGTCACGTTTGACAACATACGCTCCATGTGTGGAGGCCATGGTTGCAGATCGGGAAAGTTTGCTTCTCTTATTACAACTACTACACTGTGCTCCATCTTGCAGGCCTGGTGCACTTCATGTTCTTTATGCCCTAGCTAGCACATCAGAGCTTGGATGGGCTGCTGCAAAACACGGAGGAGTTGTGTACATTCTCCAACTTGTTTTACCTGTCCAAGGTAGATTTTTTCCTGGTAGTCTAGATTGATATTTCTCATGCCCTAGTGATTTGTGTGTGATCGATTGAAGAAATTTTTGTATATAGGATATAAATATTTTTGGTGCCATTGGGAGGTCATTGATCAGTATTTTGAATTTTGTCTTTACCTTTTGACCGTTTTTAAGTAATTGTCTTGCCAGATACTTGAGTTAAATTTGTCTATAATCATTTGAAATTTGCTGTTTTCTCTTTTCTGCATATAAAGGTGTATTGAAACCTGTGGTCTATGTTGAGTGTCTTTGCATCAGCATTGACAATGCTCTACATGTCAACATAAAATATGAAATGTCAAATAACTCTGCACTGATAAGTTATAACAATAATAACATTGGGAGAGAATAAGGGAGATGGTGCACGATTGGCATTTTTGATTCACTATAGAAGAGGTATCAAATACGCCATTCAGAGATAGTAGAATTAACTCCCTAAAGATATGGGAGTGCGTCTAAATATTAGATTATGTAATTATCTTTTTACGTAACCTAGGCATAAGTTACATCTTTTACTTTTACCATTGATATTGACTTATTTATTTCACAAGGTTAGCAATAGCTGTTATAGCTCTAACACCCCCCATGATGACCAGGTTGTTAACTTTTGGGTCAATGTTGTCTCTAATTTTTCAATATTGATCATGAGTAATGGCTTGATGAATATATCAGCCAACTGAGAAGGACAAACCAAATTCTTCACAAACCAGGGGGGTTTCTCCAACCTGTTGACCTCATGTGTCTTAAGTGAATATTCCACAATTTGATGATCCTTTGTTGTGGAGTATAGGCAACAATTTGTTGTTTTATCACACCACGTGCTTTACAAAATTTGGAGAAATCATCCTAGATGTATTCGCCACCTCCACCAGTTATAAGGACCCTTCTCACTTCTTTACCTGATCACACTTATAGTTAAGCTTAAAAATCCTTAAAACATGAGAGTACATCTGATTTGTTTTTCAAGAAATAATCGATTTTTTTGGGGGAAACCATCAATAAATGTCGAGAAATACCATGCTCCTCCAAGTTCTAGAGTTGGCATCAGTCCACACAAGTTGTGAATGAGGTCCAACAATTGTAGTGATCTCTCCGTGTTGCTCCCTCTTCTAACTGGTTGGTGTTGCTTGCCTTCAATGCATCATTAACAAACTGCATTGTCTCTTATGATATGTGGCAATTGGCAACCCATATCCTTCATGCCAAATCATATCATATACATTTTGTTCAACTGCCACCAAGGCCTCTTGGATGACAGGAATTGCATCCAACTTATACAAACCACCAACCACTACTCCTATCACCATGTCTTCGTTGTAGTGTTATATTTCTTGTTCCATGTCATCAAAAGCTATTAAAAAACTTGTTTAGTGTTTCCCAAACAGAAGTTAAAACGTTTTTGACACTTGGGACATAACAAACAATTTTTTTTCTTCTGATGTGGCCAATTGGCACTGTCAATGCAATGCTACCTTTGCACTTTGCTTCATAAGTAGCTTCATTGGAAATTGATATTGTATCTTCATCACCAGAATCATCATCCACGCCCACCAATTCCTTACACCTTGTCATATGTTTGGTTGTTACTGAATCCCAATACTGGACATTATTGATGTGTGCCATACTTTTTGCGCCACAACAAACAAGTACTCTTTTCATCCCAAGGGTTTGATTGCTCACTATCGTAGATAGATTTCTGAGCTTTATTTTTGGATCACCATTCTTTTGATCCCTGTAATTTGGACTTTGGGGTTATGCCAACAATCCTTTGAAAATGCTCAATTTTTTAACAAAACAAAACAGTCTTTTGCATGTGAAATAGAGTTACCTTTATGGCAACTGTTTGGTTTTTTCTGCTTCTAATTTTGCTGCTATTTCCCATTTACCATAGGAGGCTTTGTCAGATGTGCTTTCCTCTTGGCACAAGTCATACTCTTTCTTCATTAGCAAATAAAATGCTCTTCTCAGCTTTCTCACTTTCCCAATTAATTTCAAAAGGGTTTTGAAGGGTTTAGAAGAGGATGGTAAGGCTCTTAGTGTTAAAGTTACGGAATCCTTATTTTTTATGTGAACACCAACCACTTCAAATTCATTACTGACCAATCTAGTCATGGTTAATTATTGTACTTCAGTGTCCATTTTCTGTGGCATAAACTACATGCTTTAAATACATTATACAAGCCTCATCAACAATCTCAAAAATAATTTTCAGCTTATTCCATTTGATTTTGCATCATGTACATTTGTAAATTGTTTTATCATAAATTCAGTGATTGACTAAGCTAAAAATCATCAGAGCTCCTCTTTTTTGTTTTCAAATTTAGTGATGGTGAGAGAGATCTTGGTTGTTCGTGAGTAGAAACCTTATTAAGATAGCCTCTCTATATTCAACCACTCTATGATTGGTGGGATCTTAAAGGCAGTATCCCTGAAAAGTTTCGTTTTCACCAATCAGTGTACTAGGAGTCTAGAGATGCTGATGGGTTTTGTCTATCATTAGGAGCATAAGCTCATGCAGCGGATCCATAAATTTAGTAATGTGAAATAGGATGTTTTCTGCCATACTGTTTCTCATATGGAGTCATATTTGTGAGAGGACGAGTAGATGTTCTATTGATGACATGGATTGTGGAAACAACAATCTATTCCCAAAATGGAAGTTTCATTTTCTTGGAGTGAAGCATGCCACCAACCGTCTCCATGATAGCCCTATTCTTCCGTGCTGTTACTACATTTTACTGTGGAGTGTAAGGAATAGTTCTTTAGCAAGATAAGCCTTGAGATATGAGAAATTATTGGAAAGCATTGCCAATATATTCACCTGTACCATCAGTCTTGAGACATTGGATTTCATCATTGCTTTGACTTTCCACAGAAGTTTTGTATTTCTAAAACTTTCCAGATATCTTATCTTTATATTTAATGGTGTATACCCAAAGAAAGAGGGAAAAGTCATTGATGAAGGTGAGGAAGTACTTAGCTTCCTCAGTAGAAGATGTAGCCACAGGTCCGTAGGAGAAGACTCCTAACGATGTTTTCCCATTACATAGACACTGTTGGGTGTTCAGTTCATGGAATTTTATCATCCATAATAAGATGATTCATATGTTGCAAATTTCACTACTTTGGATGACCGTGATGTTGGTGCCATAGCATACTAGTCATTGGTTTTGACCACCATAGGAACATGCCCTTTTCTTTAAGAGGAAGTATTCTTCCTTGGCTTGTAGATATGATCAGATTCGTGATTGTTGAAGAATGTAACTAGTGCCGGTCTTCATAATCGTATTTAAGTCATGATGTAATGTATTTGTCAAAAAAAAGAAAAATAAATTTTATTATTAAAGAAATTGACTTATTAAAGCATGTGTTTCATGCTTGGGTCTATTGTTTATAGGTCAAAGTCTCCATTGTAGGCTCCTAGGGTCTATGTCAAGTGTCCTTGTCCATGTCACATTGTAAAAGGCCCTTCTTGGGATTTATTTGTCAAATTTTTTTTATTTTTTATTTTATTTTAATGTAAAATAGGTCAATTAGGTCTCCTCCACCAAGTCGGCCTCAAAGAAGAACAAGTCGACCTAACTGAGGGGCAGAATCACCTATATAAAGGCAACAACTTGACCTCATTTGGAGCATCAACTCATCAAGTTCGATCTGCAACTTCTGGGCAAGAAAAAAGTGCAAAATTCAAGGAATAAGAAGGAAAGGTCTAGCGAAGAAAAAGGAGGTCATTATCTTGCAAAAGAAACCAAAATTTCTCTCCTATCCCACATGTACGAAGTTATGGAGTATTGCAGTGAGCCGAAATTCTGCAGAAGCTGGTAGGCCAAAAATCTGAAGCTGGGCCGAAATTCTGGTGAAGCTGGGGCCAAAATTTCTGGGTTGATGCTGGGCTGTAGCTGTTGGACAAGAAGAGACTATTGAAGGTTGCTGTATCTTATTGGAAGGCTGACTTGGTGGAGGAGGAAGGTCTTTGGTCTAAGGTCTTGATCTATCTCATTTTGAATCCACTGAAGAAAGAGTTCTGACTGGGTTTTCCCCTATAAGGTGTTTTAGCCCTGGCTACTGCATACATCTGGTGTCTTTGATCTTCGTGTTTTTCTTTTAGTAATTGCTTGATGATACTAAGATAAAAGAAAAACATAAGAAAGATAATAGGAACTCAAAAATATCACAATTATCAACAAGAGAAAATCTTTCTGCCTTTTTGATTTTCTAACAGTGATGTTATTCAAAGGTAATCACTATGAAATCATCACTCATGTCCTTTAGAACCCTCTGATCTGGTCATATCTCTACTTTTTAATTTGTATACATAGTGTAGTAGATAGAAAGAAGATTTGGTTCAACACTTACAGGAAAATAATCTGTCTCAAACTTGAAGATAGAGAGGAAGCAGAAACAGTAGTTAGTGAAATAATGATTTTATTTTTCCATCGTTTGTTTTATGCCACATTGATAGCAAGAGTGAACATTTCAATGTAATCAGGCCTGTAGTCACATTAGAGATCTGCAAATAATAAGAATGCTCTCATTTTAATAATTTTATTGTATTTAATCTTATGATATTTTCATTGTATGGGTGTCAAAGACATCATTTTTTTTCAGGAGATGCTATTTCTAAATATGTGAATTTATGTGGCGCTGTTGGTGATTATTTGTTGTTAACCCTGTGAAATGTTTTAGTGTGCATGAATTTTTTTGATCATTTAGAATGTTTAAATAAGCATTTATTTTTCTTGCCGTGTTGTAGGTGTTAATCTCCATGAATAAATGATTTAAATAACTTCTTCCTTGTATTTACAAGAAAAGGAACTGTCTTGCAGAAGAGATTCCTTTACAACAAAGAGCAGCTGCTGCCTCTTTACTGGGGAAGCTTGTTGGGCAGCCGATGCATGGGCCTCGGGTGGCCATAGCACTGGCCAGGTTTTTTCCAGATGGATTGGTTTCTGCAATAAGAGACGGACCTGGTGAAGCTGTTGTTACAGCTCTCGAGCAGACTTCAGAGACACCGGAACTAGTTTGGACACCAGCAATGGCAGCCTCTCTAGGAGCACAAATTGCAACCATGGCATCTGATCTTTATCGTGAACAGATGAAAGGTCGGGTGGTAGACTGGGATCTTCCAGAGCATGCATCTGGTCAGGAGATGAAAGATGAGCCACAGGTTACTTCTTTAATCTAAAGACTAGATTGCTACTGAAGGAAGAGAAACTTGAAAGTAGTGTTAGAGGATGTTATACAATGAAGGGGAATAAATGGAAATGATTGTAATGGCTGAATAATGCTCTTTATGTCTTCTTTTCTTTGTTGATAGGTTGGTGGTGTTTATGTACGGCTGTTTCTGAAAGATCCAAAGTTCCCTTTGAGAAACCCTAAGAGATTCCTGGAAGGACTGTTGGACCAATATGTCTCAGCAGTTGCTGCTACTCATTACACAAAAGAGATGCAGCCTGCTGACCCAGAGCTCCCTTTGTTGCTGTCTGCAGCTCTTGTATCACTACTACGAGTTCATCCCGCTCTGGCAGACCATGTGGGATATCTTGGATATGTTCCAAAGCTGGTTGCAGCCATGGCATATGAAGGAAGGAGAGAAACAATGGCCTCAGAAGATGTGAAAACTGCAAATCACTGTCAACCTGGCGAGTTTTGGGAGCCTGAATATGGTGAAAGTAACTTAGGCAGCCAAACGTCACAGGAGCGTGTACGACTGAGTTGTCTACGGGTTCTACATCAGCTTGCTGCGAGCACTACCTGTGCTGAAGCTATGGCAACAGCAAGCACAGGCACACCCCAGGTAATATGTGAAATGGTTGGTTATCTTTTTCTCTAAGTGTGTGTTGTCATGATTTTAATTATTCAGTGATCTATCTCTGCAAGATTTAAGAAGAAATATCAAGTGGTGAAATGTGACGGTTGACTAATACCTTGTGACTTACAACTGTGTTTTGTATATTAAAGGGTTAATACATATACATTAAATGCTTCTTCTAAATCACTTTACCAAAAGCCTCTTTGTGTTAACCTAGTACAGTGTTTTTGTATGCCTGTGTTTTTGGATTTGGTAAATCTTCCCTTCCCCAACAAAACTTGCAAAAGAATTCCCCTCAAAATGGCTGGTAAAATAGTTTAAAATTTCTGCCATCAGAATTAACTGTACATTCGCTCCACTGAAGACATCAGCTATGTCTCACAACCAGTGTTGCAAACATCCCAATTTTATTGCAAAAATATCGTAAAATCACAATTTTTTGGCCTAGCTGATTTCATCAGCTGAAAAAATTGGCAATTTTTTTCAAGGATGAAAAAGTTGTGATTTGATGGAAAAATCATTATTTAAGTGCCTTTTTTGACTTTTTTTTAAAATAACTTTTATATTTAAAATTTTGCTGATGTTTGCCAATTTTTACTAATATTTTCCCAATTTTTACAATTTTTTGGTTTTCGGGACCCTTGATGATTTTATCCCAATGCCAATGTTTGCAACGTTTATCACAACTAATGTTTGCATAATACTCAAAGGAAAGCTTTTCTTGTACAGTAATTATTTGTATTAGGATAGAGCATGTGTTTTTAATGGAAATAATAAAATATAATTGTTAGTGTTATGGCATATGACCACTTGTAAATTTAATGTAATGGTTAGGTGGTTAAACCACTGTAACATCCTAGGGATGCTATAAGTATGTAATGTTAGATGTTATTTGAGGGAGATGTATTCAAAAATAAAATTTCTATATTTTATTTCTCTCCACCTTCATTCACTTGTATGTGTATATGTACCACGCAAACAATGTTATTCAACAATGATGAACTCATGGGACTCTTGCTTGGGCAATTGTCACCTAGTCTTACAGCCAACCATCTGTTGATTTTTGTAGCTACGGTCGGTATTCTAGTTGGTCCTAAAAGGAAATCAAAAAGAAAAAAATTAAAATTAAAATTTTGAATTTATTTTGTCTCCAAGAGTCAAGTCGGCCCAGCCAAGGAGACAAACCTTTTGGAGCAACCTAATCCAGTATATAAATGCACTCGACCTCATCACTTGGAGGGAAATTTCGGATCATCCAATAACATCTGTTCTTCTGTACACACATGCAAAGGAGCTGAGAAAAGAGGCTGAGTTTTCTTGAAGGATAATCTTCTAAGTTACCAGATCCGGCACTTCCAGGTGGAGTATCGCCGGATCCACGGATCTGATCCGGATCCGGATCCGGATCCACCAAAATACGCGTAAAATAGGTTTTTTTTTAAAATACCGGGCTTTTGGAAACGTATTGCTTGTACAGGATACGGATCCCGCTGTGGCTGCCAGAAGCGGTGACAGGTAGCGGAAAAAATTAAAAACGCAGCCGTTGTTTTAGGGTTTAGAACTTTAGGTTTATTATATTATAATTTATAACATGTGGTCCCGACCCCACTCTGCTCTGTCCGCGTTTTGTCCGCCTTTTGTCCCCTGCGTTCTGTCTAAAGTCGGGCCCTCCTGCACATCGATTACCCCTCCTGCACAGTGTTTTTGGTACCGGCCCCACTGCCCGCAGCACTGTTCACCTCTGGTTAGGCCGTTGGTTCCTCTGGTCAGCAGCCCGCAGCGTTTCTGTTCAGCAGCCCGCAGCGGTCACGGTTCAGCAGCCC
>APFE030508214.1:5355-18539 GCA_000404065.3 Pinus taeda | reverse complement strand
TATAATTTAGTTTTTAATTGTTTATTGATAATATATTATAATTTGACTTTTAAATGCAGTTGCAAGTAACGGTTGTCTATACCATTATCATAATGGAACCATCACAAGATGCACAACATGAGCATAATGAAGGGGAAATCATCAAAACAGACCCAAAATCTCCTCTATGGCAGTATGTGGAGATTATTGGAAAAAATCCCGGAGGTGGTTCATTTAAATGGAAGTGCAATGAATGCCAAGATATAAAAAATGGCTCATATACTAGAGTGAAGGCCCATCTCACCGGTCAAACTAACACAGGGGTGCAAGTATGCACCGGGCCAAAAGATGCAAATGGCAAACCTGGCCAAGGTTTGAGTCGTGGAAAAATGAAATTCTATGCATCTTTGCAAGAAGCTGCGGATAGAAAACTTGCTAAGGGAAAACGCCCTGTGCAAAGTTTTACAACTAGGCCTCCATTGCCATCTAGGCCTGCTGCTACATCTAATAAAAGGGCCACTCTAGGCCCTCTTGAAGTGTTTCAATAATCAAGGTAGAGACATAGCTGATGAACATGTAGCTCGTTGCATCTATGCAAATGGGCTAGCATTCAATTTGGTGTGTTTCCCTTACTGGCAACAAATGATTAAGGTAGTTAATGAAGCGCCAAAAGGGTACAAAAGCCCTGGATATGAAAAGGTCCGCACTACCTTGTTGGCATCAGAAAGGCAATCCGTGGATAGACAGCTACAGGCAATCTGGGATACATGGGCAGAAACAGGGGTCCATCATTTCTGATGGATGGAGAGACCAAAGAAACCGCCCATTAATTAATGTTGTTGCAGTATGCCCCCAAGGGGCAATGTTTTTGAAGGCTGTTGATTGCAGTGGAATAGAGAAAGATGCATCTTTCATATCCACAATTCTTATTGATGCAATAGAAAGTGTGGGGCCACATAATGTTGTCCAAGTCATTACGGACAACGCACAGGTTTGTAAAGCTGCAGGTTTGATTGTGGAGGGTCGATATGATCACATCTTTTGGACTCCATGTGCAGTCCATTCATTGAACCTTATGCTTGCCAAGATTGGTGAGATTGAATGGATTAATGAAATATATGTAGCATCAAAAGAAATCCAAATGTTCATAACAAATCATTCAATGTCCCAAGCCATTTATCGGGGTTTTGCAAAGTTGGAGCTACTAAAGGTAATTTTTTAAATCAATACTATTAGTCTATTTGTATTAGAAATTCTTATTTTTAATTACAAATTTATATATGGTTTCTCATTTGAGATTTGGCCTTTTGAAACTTGTAGGTTGCTGAAACTCGTTTTGCCTCCCACACTCTTGTCATAAAGAAACTTGTGGAAGTGAGACAAGCACTACAAGCAATGGTCATTGACCCTCTTTGGGAATCATGGAAGACTTCCACTTCTGATAGAGGGCAAAAAATCAAGTCCATCATTCTTAATGATGCATGGTGGGACAAGGTTCAATATCTTCTACGGTTCACTGAACCAATCTTGACCTTGATCAGGGCATTTGATACAGATATACCTTGCTTGGGGGAAGTTTATGAAAACATTGATAGTATGTTGGAGAGGATAAGGGAAATTATCAGGGCAAGTGAAAATGACCCTCATGAAACATTCTATTATTTAGTGAAGGACATAGTTACAGAAAGGTGGAACAAAATGACCACGCCATTACACCTTCTGGCATATGCATTGCACCCTAAATACTATCATTCTAAAATTTTGTCTTTACCAGGTAGAACAGCACCAAACAAAGATTCTGAAGTGGTACAAGGATACAAGACAGCCGTGAAGAAAATTTATAGAGATATGGGAGTTGCAATGGAAGTCCGCCAAGAATTTGGAGGGTTTGTACAGTCTACTGGTAGCTTTTCAGATCCAGTAGCTATGGATGATCGAGGACATCTTGATCCTATTACTTGGTGGGGCTTCCATGGTGGAGATAGCATTCATCTCTCTACTCTAGCCACTAGGTTGTTATCACAGGTTGCTAGTTCCTCATCAGCTGAGAGAAATTGGAGTACATATGGCTTCATCCATTCAGTGAAGCGAAACAGGTTGGGAGCGACAAAGGCTGAGGACCTTGTTTATGTTCATTCCAACCTCCGTCTTCTATCACATGTTGAACCAGAGTATAAGAAAGGTCCGAGCAGGATGTGGGATGTGGAGCCTGAGATCTCTGACTTGAACCTGACACTGAATGCCATGACTCACCTCAACCTACTTGAGGATATTGTTCCACCACCAGTCCAGCCTACTGATGCAACTTCCTACATTCCAGGACCCCCATCATCTATTCATGATGTAGAGTTGCAATATGCAGAAGATATAGATCCATTTGAGGATATGTAAATGTATTTACTATTATCATTCATGATATTATGAATCATGATCCTTTTTGTTACTTTGTATGAGGGACGATGCACCATTTCAATGTTTTAATCTTCATATTTATGATTTTATCATTCAATGTTCTAAAAATGTTTGATGGTTTCATGGATTATTTGATTTTTTAGCTTTAAGGTGTTTTTTAAAAGTTTATCTTATATTTGACCAGCGTTGACCAGCACTTCATCTCACACTTGTGGCCACAGTAGTTGACTGTTTGAGGAGGATGGAAGAGAGAGTATTGGCAGTGGTGGTGGTTTTAATGATCTTGACCTTGAGGAGGACTATCAATAGTGACGATATATGAGATTCTTCCATCTAAGTCTCTAATATTTACCCCATTTAGTCTTTGCCATTGGCATTCCCACCTATAATATTGGTGACTTAGTTTCTATCTAATACATTTTGATTTCAATGACATCAAATGACCTAATGAGAAAACTGCAATCTATCATTCTGACTTCTAAACTTATTTTGTGATATGTATATTGAATATTTTAATTTGTTGTGCCTGACCACCATTGATGTTGTAACTAGTCGTATCAATGTTTTGTAAATGATCTAGTTTATAAGAGAATTGAATTTTTATTTTATATTTCATTTTTTGTTTTTGTAATTTGTAATTTTTTTAATATGTACTTAATTTTTAAATATATATATATTTGATGAAAAAATATCTTTATTTTCCATATGAGGAATATACATGTTATGGTTGTTGTGGGACTCTAAGACAACAAAGCTCAAAGCCATTACAAGGATATAATCATTATGAGCTCTACATTTCACATACAGGAATTGTTCTCGAGTGGGAGGTTTAACAACATTTCCTATTTTTAAACAACATGCCTTGTGTCCTTATGCCCTCTATCCCTTGGTAAAAGATATTTTAGCTTAGTAAGAGTGCTTTGGAGTTCTAGGAAAATGGTTGGCTAGAATTCAAGACTATGACTTAGAGATTAGGGCCACCAAATTGGTAAAGGGGCAAGGGTTAGCCCGGATGCTAATTGAAGGAAATTGGTAAAGGGGCAAGGGTTAGCTCAGATGCTAATTGAAGGAAATTGGTAAAGAGGCAAGGGTTAGCCCGGATGCTAATTCCACTCTAGGAAGGGAAGAAGAGACTTTCCTTATGATCTCCATGTTGGAACAAGAGTCAAAACAACATGAGTGGTATGCTCATATCATTTACAACCTTAATAAATTTAAAAACTCTGGGCTCACATACTTTGATTCGTTGTGGCTCACCTAGAACACTAATTAATTACTAGCTAGTTTTTAAAATTGACAACTAGGGCCAAATTCCACCTTAGGAAAGCTCATTTTATGGAGATGATAATTGCATTAAATTCCTCTTTTCGAGATGACCAAAATTGGCATAAAGATCATCCAATTTGGACAAGCAGAAGTGTGTTTTTTAATTTGTGCCTACATATGTGCAAATTGCTCACATCGGCCACATCATCATGTAGGCTCATGAAGCTCAATATACATGTCTCTTCACCCTCAATGACTTGTATAAATACAAGTGTCCTCTCACCTCATTTGGCATCATCATCACACACACATTCTTCTCTCTCCTCTCATTGGTTCATACAACATTGGGCATTCCATCTCTCTCACACGTGTGGTAGAAGGAGGTCGAATTTCTAGACAGAATTGCAAGGCCAAAAATTTCAAGAGTTGATCAAGTTTGACCAGTGTTAACCAAGGACTCTTTGACCAGTTTTGATTGTGATTCTTGGAGGATTATTTCTCTTTCTCTAGGCTACATTATTGGGCACAAAATTCGATAATATCTGGGCATAAAGATCATCCAATTTGGACAAGAAGAAGTGTGTTTTTTAATTTATGCCCACATATGTGCAAATTGCTCACGTCAGCGACATCATCATGTAGGCTCATGAAGCTCAATATACATGTCTCTTTACCCTCAACGACTTGTATAAATACAAGTGTCCTCTCACCTCATTTGGCATCATCATCACACACACATTCTTCTCTCTCCTCTCATTGGTTCATACAACATTGGGCATTCCATCTCTCTCACACGTGTGGTAGAAGGAGGTCGAATTTCCGGACAGAATTGCAAGGCTGAAAATTTTAGGAGTTGCTCAAGTTTGACTAGTGTTAACCAGGGACTCTTTGACCAGTTTTGACTGTGATTTTTGGAGGATTATTTCTTTCTCTAGGCCACATTACTGGGCACAAAATTCGATAATATCTGGGCACTTTGACCAACATTGACTTCGGGGTTGACTGCAACTTTGATTGTAGAAAATAACAATTGATTTTCTCTCCTTTGACCGAATTTTGAAGGATTGTTTTGGGCTGACTTTGACCAACAACGAAGGGCAAATTTGACTGAGGTTG
Source organism: Pinus taeda (assembly GCA_000404065.3). Classification (NCBI taxonomy): domain Eukaryota; kingdom Viridiplantae; phylum Streptophyta; class Pinopsida; order Pinales; family Pinaceae; genus Pinus; species Pinus taeda. Next base: position 13,766 of record APFE030508214.1, on the reverse strand, counting down.
ATTGAGCTCAAGGAGGCGAGTTTGACAACTTCTTTGACCATCTTTGACTTTTTGGTTAGGGCAGAGTTTGATTGTAGTTGACTGCAAAATTGTCAAGGCTGTTTTGACTGTGATTTGGAAGTCAATTTTACTTTTGTACTCTCTCTCTGTTGAACATTTGATATAATAATAAGAAGAATTAATCAAAGGGTTTTCCCCACATTGGGGTTTTTCCCTGGCATCCACCAAATCTAGTGTCCTCTTGTCTTGGCTTGTCTTCTACATTTTTGTTTCATGATCTATCTACTTTTACTGCCAATGTGATTAATGGTTAATGTGATCGCTATTGGAAAACTAAATTGGAAATTGTCGTTGGGCCACTAAAGGAACATTGAAGTAATTCTGTTAAGCATAGAACATACCATTGTTAACTAAAATTAACATGGTATCAGAGGCCAGTTGAAAACAAAGCCCAAATAAGAGAGAGAAAAACAATCATTAAGAGAGATCTGTTTGACAAGACTATTGGATTGGCTACTACATCTTACTTCAAATATGAGGATAAGCTTAAGGAAAAATTTGACTAGCATGCATGGAAGATGACTTTGGAATTGACTTTGGAAGAGCATGATGCCATGGGCTATGTGAAGGGAAGAGTGGTGGAGCCTCCTTCAAATGCACTTGCTGCTACAAACACAAAATACAAGAAAGGCGAGGTCAAAACTAAGAGAATTATCATAGACTCCATTCAAAAGCATTTGGTTGCCTATATTTCTGATTTGGGAACATCTAAGATGTATGATAAGCTGGTTGGGATGTTCAAAGTGAACAATGAAAATCAAATCCTCTTTCTCAAAAACAAGTTGAAGGACATCAAGATGGATAAAGGGGGGTCTATCCAATCCTACTTCATGAGGATTACAAAAATCAAGAATGACCTTTTATATATTGGAGAAGGTATTGCTAATAGGGAGCTCACTCTCATTACACTTGGAGGTCTTCCAAGATCATGGGATGTGTTTAACACCACCATTCTCAACAATGATAGGATACCTAGTTTCGATGAATTATTGGCTCAATGCACTTAAGAAGGGACAAGAATGATGGAGAGAGACAAGCCCTCAAATGGAAGTGAACCCAATGCCTTCTCCGCTCACACTAAGAGGAAGAATAACGCTGGTCCAAGAAGACAAGGTCAAGGGTTCAAGCAAGGATTCAAAGAAGGAAGAAAAGGAAGGTGCTACAATTGCAATAGGTTTGGCCATTATGCTAGAGAGTGTCCTCATTAGAAGGATGCTCCAAGGGATGGCGACAACAACAACTACAACGATTTCAAAGGCAATGACAATCAAAGGAACAACAGGTTCAACAATAAAGGAAAGAGGAATGCTCTCGCTGCTCAATATGGAAATGGTCGACCTCCCAAAACGACAATAAATTCTAGGTATGAGGAAAGTAATGTTGTAGGAAAACAAAAGGAATTTTATCTTATTTCCGCTCTATCTATTGCTTCTCCTCCGGATACTTTGGATCATTGGTTGCTTGATAGTGGAGCCTCAAGGTACTTCACTAGGTACAAGGAGGCCCTCTCAAATTTGGTTGAAAAGAAGACTAATTTGGAAATCATACTTGGAGATAATGCTACCTATCCCGTGAAATGAATAGGTACTATCACTCTTCACCTAAATCAAGTTCAAACCATTCATCTACAAATAGTGTTGTATGTGTCCGATTTCAAGAACTAGGTGTCTATTTCAACGGTGGAAGATATAGGTTTCAAGGTAGCATTCATTGATGGAAAGGTACGTATTTGGCAAAGAAACCCTAAAGATGCATTTGCACTTAGATGGTCTCTATCAAGTTGGGGGAAGTCCTTTGGGAGCCTTGACTTGTGATACTTCTCTTCAATCTAAATTATGGCACCAAAGATTTTCTCACCTTCATTACAAAGCCCGAATTCAACGTGAATGATGAAGGAATTTGTCAAGGTTTTGCATCTAGGAAACTTAAAAGGGGACCATTCCCTTCTAGTGAAAGCCAAACTACCGATATTCTTCAATTGGTTCATTCTGACCTATCTGGTATGTTGCCCATAACATCATTGGGAGGATACTTATACTATGCAATCTTTTTGGATGACTTCTCACACAAGACATGGATCTATTTCTTGAAGAGGAAGGATGAAGTGTTCAAATGGTTCTGTTCTTTCAAAACATTGGTGGAAAATCAAACAAGGAAGAAAATTAAGATATTGAGAACCAACAATGAAACCGAATATGAATCAAATGAATTCAATGACTTTTGCAGAGAGGTTGGCATTAAGAGGGAGACAACTATTCCATATACTCCTGAGAAAAGTGGTGTTGCTGAAAGGAAAAACCGAACAATCATGGAAGCCACCCGTGGCATGCTCCATGGTCAAGGTCTACTGAAGTTCTTATGGGGAGAAGTTGCCAACACTGCTATGTATGTTCAAAATAGGAGCCTGCATCAAGCATTGGATTTTAAGAGACTGAGGAAGTTTTCACTGATAAGAAACTTGATGTTTCTCATTTTAGAATATTTGGTTGTCCCATATATTTTCATGTGTCTAAAGAGAAAAGAAACAAATTAGAAGCATCTGGGAATAAAGGTATATTTGTGGGCTATAGTTAGAATTCAAAGGCATATAGAATCTATGTTCCTAGATAAAGAGATGTAGAAATTAGCCATGATGTCACCTTCAACGAAGACACTGCCCTTGGGAAAGCCAAAGATCTCCCCATTCCAAGGAAGGATAATGATGATGCTGCAGAAAAAGAGGATGAACCTCCGACAGATGAGCCTATGCCCGATGGATCCTATTGATCCACCACCTGGTAATCCCTCTACCTCAAGGAAAAGACCTTTGTGGCTCAAATATATTCTCGAAGATGCTGAATGACATATTGCTCCAAGACAGACATTCCATGAAAGCAAGAAGTCGAATAGGTATCAAGGGTACTTAGTTGTTATGAGTACTATTGTTCAATTTGAGCCATGTATGTTTGAAGAAGCCATAAAACGCCAAGTCTGGAAGGATGCGATGAATGAGAAATATGAATCTATCATGAAAAGTGATGTTTGGGATGTGGTGCCTAGACCGAAGGACAAGTTCGTAGTCACTTGAAAATGGCTATACAAATTCAAACATGGAGTTGATGGGAGTGCTAAAAAATATAAGGCCAGGTTCGTTGCTCGAGGCTTCTCTCAAAAGGAAGGAGTGGACTATGACAAGATATTTGCACCGGTTTCTCGATATACCACTATCCAATCGATTATTGCTCTCGTTCCCTCTCAGTGATGGAGCCTACATGAAATGGACGTTAAGACTGCTTTCTTTCATAGCTCACTTAAGGAGGAAGTCTACCTGGAACAACCTTAGGGGTTCGAAGTACAAGATCAAAGGACACACATATGCAGGTTGAAGAAATCCATCTATGGGTTGAAGAAAGCCCTCTATGGGTTGAAGCAAGCCCCTAGTGCTTGGTATGAGAGGATTAATAACTATCTTATGAAGTTGGCATTTATGAGGAGCGATGCTGATCCTAACCTATAATTCAAGGTTGAAAAGGACATGCCTCTCAGATAGGTGCCTTATGTAGATGATCTCTTTCTGACAGGTGCCTTATGTAGATGATCTCTTTCTGACAGGTGCAGACCCTCTCATTTATCAATGCAAGAGGGAGTTGGCTTCCGAGTTCGAGATGAAGGACCTAGGTTTGATGCACTACTTCCTAGGCCTGGAGGTCTGGCAAAATCCAGGTGAGATTTTCCTTTCTCAAGGAAAATACATTGTGAAGCTGTTTGAGAGATGTGGGATGGTGGATTGCAAGTTTGTGTCTACTCCAATGGAACTCAACTTCAAGAAGCCATGTGGAAGTGCTGTTGGGCCTGAATTAGCAAACCCTTCTGAATATTTACAGCTTGTGGGGGCCCTGATTTCTTGGTAAACACCCATCTAGACATATGCTTTGCTATGAATACATTGAGTCAATTTATGGTCAAGTCTCATCACATACATTGGATTGCTGCTAAGAATCTTTTGAGATATCTTCGTGGCATAATCAAATATGGACTGAGATTCATTGTCGGGAACCTGAGGCTACATGGATATATCGATGCTGATTGGGTTGGAAATGTGGTGGATTGTAAGAGCACGTCTAGATGTTGCTTCTTATTGGGGTCCACTTCAATTTCTTGGATGAGTAGGAAGCAGAAATCGGTTGCTCTAAGCACCGCCAAGGCCGAATACATTGCTGCTAGTATGGCCTGTTGTGAAGTTGTTTGGTTGAGGAAGCTCTTTAGTGAGTTGTTTGAGCATGTGTTGGATACTATCGTGATCTATTGCAACAACCAGAGTGGGATTTTCCTTTCAGAGAATCCCATGTTCCATGACCGCTCCAAGCACATTGATATCAGGTACCACTTTATCTGGGATATGGTACAATGGGGAGCAATAAGGCTCCAACACATCAGGACTGATGAGCAGGTCATAGACATCCTCACGAAGCCCTTAGGGAAGGTCAAATTCTTAGCCTTTCGAGAGAGACTTGGAGTCGTGGAAAGACCCTCTTATGAGGTTCCCACTTGAGTTGGACATTGAGCTTTGGGAGCTCTTGGGAGCTTGGGGTACTTCTTGGAGCTATGAGCAACCATAGGGTGAGTGGTTCACCTTCCCCTATTGGTGCACTGTGTACAGGGTGAGTGGTTCACCTTCCCCTACAATTGATGACACGTGTGTAGGGTGAGTGGTTCACCTTCCCCTACGATTGACATGCATAGGATGAGTGGTTCACCTTCTCCTATGGCATATGAGCAGGATAATTGTTTCACGTTCTCCTGCTGATTCCCTAACATACATCCTACCCATGCAGTTTGACACTCATGGGAAGTACCTCTCATCTGGCCAATGAGTTGGGAAAAGTGGATAGAGACCATAACATTACCGATGGACGCATTGTGTATGGTCGTACTCCCTATGTCTAGGACGTATGGTGTTCAACAACTTGATTTGGGATCAAATCTGATTGAGGTTTTACTTTTGTACTGACTTTTGTCAGTGGAGAGTGGTAAGGTCTTGTGGCTCTCTCTCAATTGATTCTTCTTCATTATTCATACCAGCGTTCAACAGAGCAGAGATGAGATGAGATACAAAGATGGTTCATGACGACAGAATGGCATGATGATGGATGGATTGGCAAGTGGAATTCTCCCTAGTTGAGAGGGAGTGTTAAAATTTACAGCTAGGGCCAAATTTCACCTTGGGACAACTCATTTGATGGAGATGATGATTGCATTAAATTCCTCTTTTAGAGAAGACCAAAATTGACATTAAGATCATCCAATTTGGACAAGCAGAAGTGTGTTTTTGAATTTAAGCCCACACATGTACAAATTGTTCAGGTCGGCCACATCATCATGTAGGCTCATGAAGCCCAATAGACATGTCTCTTCACCCTCAACGACTTTTATAAATACAATTGTCCTCTCACCTCATTTGACATCATCATCACACACACATTCTTCTCTCCTTCTCTCTTTGGTTCATACAACATTGGGCATTCTATCTCTCTCACATGTGTGGAACAAGTAGGTTGAATTTTTGGACAGAATTGCAGGGCTGAAATTTTCAGGGGGTGACCAAGTTTGACTAGCGTTGACTAGGGACATCTTGACCAGTTTTGACTACGAGTTTTGTAGGATTATTTTTGTTTCTCTAGGTCGCATTACTGGGCATAAAAATTGAGAATATATGGGCACTTTGACCAGTGTTGACTTTAGGGTTGACCGCAGAAAATTACAACTGGTTTTCTCTCTCCTTTGATCGAATTCAAAAGGATTGTTTTGGGCTGACTTTGACCAATAGGGAAGGCCGAATTTGACTGAGGTTGATCGAGCTCAAGGAGGCAAGTTTGATAATTGTGTTGACCATCTTTGGCTTTCTGGTTAGGGCTGAGTTTGACTGCAGAATTGTCAGGGCTATTTTGATTGCGATTTGGAAGTCAAATTTACTTTTGTACTCTCCCTCTCTCTTTTGAGCATTTGATATAATAATAAGAAGAATTGATCAAAGGGTTTTCCCCACATGGGGTTTTTCCTCGACATTTGCCAAATTTTGTGTCCTCTTGTCTTGGCTTGTTTTCTACATTTTTGTTTCATTTTGGTTGTTCCTCGTAGATATCTCAGAATATGTTTTGCTGCTACCCAATGATCATGCTTCGACTCCACTTGGAATTGATTGAGAACATTTACTGCAAAGCATATGTCTAGTCGAGTGTTCACAAAGTACATCAATGAGCTAATAAGTTGCTTATACTTGGAAGGATTCACAAGGCTAGATTCAGAACTCCTTAGTCTCTTCAAGTTTGTGATCATCGGAGTGGTCATAGGTTTGCAATCCATCATGTCAAACCTTTTCAGTGTCTTGATCACGTACTTTCCTTGACCCAAATAAACTTTATCAGGTCCTTGCTAGACTTCTAGTTCATGTCAAATTCTGCTGCTAGTTGCTTCCTACATTCTTCAATTCGACCTTCTACACCTGTCAAGGGACGATCATCTACATACAGAAGAATGATTACAAGTTCACCATCTACAACCTTAATGTAAAGGTTTGAAGCAACAGAGCTTTTTGGGAAGCCTATTCTTTGTAGGTATGCATCCATTCTAGCATACCATGCCCTTGGTGCTTGCTTGAGGCCATATAATGCTTTCTTCAATTTGCAAACATATGTCATCCTATCTTTAACCTCAAATTCCAAGGGTTGCTCTATATTGACTTCTTCATCTATTGTGCCATTCAGAAATGCAGTCTTGACATCCATTTGGTGGATGTTCCATTCTATTGATGCTACTAGAGAGACTGATGACTGAATCGTTGTATATCTTGCTATAGGAGAGAATGTCTCTTCATAGTCGATGCCTTCAAGTTGAAAGAGGCCTTTAGCCACAAATCTTGCTTTATACTTATCTATACTTCCATCAGTTGCATGTTTGATCTTATAGATCCACTTGGAAGTAACCACAAATTTGTCTTAAGGCCTAGGTACGATCTCCCAGACTCCATTCTTCATTATATATTGATTCACTTCATTCATGGCATCCTTCCATTCTTGATTATTTATAGCCTCTTCAAAGGAGGGTGGTTCTGCTTCTATCAGTTTTGTCATGTATGCAGCATGTCCAGAATATCTCTTGGGTTTCTTGCTTTCTATAAATGAGCCTGTCGCTACTCCATGACCTTGTGCATCAAGTTGTGTAGATTTCAACCAATTAGGTCTTTTCCTTGTTTCAGGGATGACCATAGGTTGAACACGTTCACAGGGACCTTCTTCTTCATGGTATGATTCTTCTTTCCCTTGGTCAACTTCCTCCTCAAATATCGGAAGTTCTTCATCATCAGAGTCTATGGAAAATTCCTTTGATTTCTTGAATGCTATGCTCTCATCAAATATGACATCATGATTGACTTCTATGTGATGTCCTTCTTTCATGTAGATCCTGTAAGCTTTTGATGAGTTGCTATACCCGACAAATGTTCCCTTCATGCTGGAAGGATCCAACTTCTTTCTTTTGTCCTTTGTTATATGGATATATACAAGACACCCAAAGATGATCTACAGATGGCTTCTTTCCAGTGAACACTTCTTTTAGAGTTTTCTTGTTTAGAGATCTGTGGGGACTTCGATTCTGAATGTAGACAGTTGTCTTCGTAGCTTCTCCCCACATAAACTTGGGTAGATCCTGATCATGTAACATTTCTCTTACACTTTCTTCAATGAATCTATTCTTTCTTTTTGGAACCCCATTTTGTTCGGGATTCTATGGGACTATCAACTCCCTCTTAATCCCATACTCAGAAAATGCTATAATTTCTTTGGATGTGTATTCTCCTCCATTATCAGATCTTAGTATCATGATTCTTCTTTCTGTAAGGTTCTCCACTTCAGCTTTGAATTCTTGAAATTTTGTAAATACTTTATCCTTGGTTTTCATTAAGTAAACCCAGGTCTTTCTTGAATGATCATCTATATAAATGTGACATAATATAGGTGACCTCCAACTAATTTAGGAGTCATAGGGCCACATACATCAGAGTGAATGAGATCCAAGTTTCTTTTGACTGTGAAGCACTGCTTCCAAATGGTCTCTTGGATTCTTACCTAAAGCACATCCCTTACAAACACCTTCATGATCTTCCTTCAGATTAGGAATTCTATCTACTATGGAACTTAGAGTTGGAAGGATTGTGAAATGTAGATGACCAAATCTTCGATGCCAAAGTTCACATGGGCTAATCTCAATGTGAACTAGGGCTTGGGCCACAGGAGATATTAGTCTGTAGAGTCTTCCTTCTCGAGTGCCAATAACTTTGGCTTGATCTATGCTTGAGTCTTTTCCCCAAACAACGA
>APFE030508213.1:0-29346 GCA_000404065.3 Pinus taeda | reverse complement strand
ACTTCATGGAATTTCTATGAAAGGAAGAAACTTCAGAAGAAGATGCCTAAACATTGAGTATGGAATAAACACTTAAGATCTTCAAAATCTAGCAACATTGTTTTTTAAATTGTAGACATTTCATATTAAAATCTACATTTGTAGTGCAGTGATACAACAAAGTTTACAAAATTGGTTGAATCAACCTAGAATAGACAGTTCTTTTCATTTACCTGGTTTTAAAGAAATCCATACTAAATATACTACATTACTAGAGTATCTAGTGGTATGTATCTGCCAAAAAATGCATAATATCTTGCATGATTTTGTATACATTCTATTTCTCAGTATCTAGAGTAGCAGTAACTCTGTGAAGTTCTTTCCTATATTGAACAGTCAGTTGTGCATCCTATACTGAACAGTGACTTGTGCATTAAGGTCAGGAATATCTAGCATTGAATGACTTACAAAATCTCCAATGGAAGGAGAACCTCAAGTCAGGAGTTTTTTTGTAACAGTTGTGCTATTGAATCCCCAAAAACGACCTGCTTGCTTGCTATCTATGCTTGACCACTGGCTATCGGTTGGGACTTTCTGGTTTGTGAAATATGAAAAAATCTAATGAACTCTGGCTGCGATATAGTCTTTGGAAGTGGACAAATGGGTACATCCATGAAAACTACTTTCAACATGTGTTAGCCATGTGTTTACATGTGAATTCTCTCTAGAAGTTGACGAGTGGGGGATGAGGCACCTTCGGTAAATAATTTAATGACATTTCTCAAACCAAACATTTGATGTCAAGAACTAATGTTTGCATTAGTTTATATTTTGAAAATATTAATGAAACCAATTCTTAGTATATAATCTTTATAGCCTCTTCGCCTCTGGGAGAGGCCAAATAAGATGAAAAAAATTCTTATTGTCTATAAAAACCAATGCCTTTATTCGATAGGTTTATCAAATGTATTTCATGAAATGCCAGCAGAAAACTTTGGGTTACTTGCAAATTGAATAATGCTAAGACTAAAAACTGATTACTATAGTCCCATGCCATAGGCAACAGGGACTAATAAGCACGAAATGCAGCCACCCCCTCCCACATCTTTGTTGGGAACAACATATCCTCGAATATGAATGATGCTCTTTAACACAAAAAACCAATATTTTATGTTAAGTCATTTTATGTTTATTGATAAAATTTGCGAGACAGGGATATTTATGTCATTTAACCGGAGCATTCACATATCATCATGGGAGAAAAGCACATATAAAGAGAAACAAGAGATGAGAATATCCTGTTCTAAGTAACAAGTAATTTATCATCACTCCACTAATGTTATGTAAAATGAGTTCCATAGGTTCCTAGCATGAGTGACAAAGGTGCAAGATATGAATTATGTATATTATTTGATGGGTAACACAAGCCATCTTTAGATTGTGAAGCTGGAGCTAAAGAAATCTCTAAAGGGATTGATTGAAATTGTTTATTCTTTGAGTGATCATCTATTTTATATGAATTCAAACATAAATCTATGTTTCTAAAGTGTACTACACTCAATGTATTATTTTTTGGAGCTAATGGAGTGAGTAAGGCATCAATGGTTGGAAACCCATGTCCATAAGAATATTAACAAGAAAGGAGTCTTCACTTGTGGAAAAAATTTCACTTATTATTTTTTGGAGCTAATGGAGTGAGTAAGGCATCAATGGTTGGAAACCCATGTCCATAAGAGTATTAACAAGAAAGGAGTCTTCACTTGTGGAAAAAATTTCAACATCCTCGCTAAGTAAATGGATATCTTTGTCATTTTACCTTAACATGATATTTAATCTAATAGCTCTAGTATCAATTTATGAGCTTTTAAATAAAACTATCCCATCATCCAATGTAATTAATGCTTGATTTGGCACCTTCATCGCTTGTGCTAGGAAACCATGGAAGACATTCTATATAACATCCACGGTGTAATGGAAAAATTCCAATTACTTGTCATAGAATTTCTTATCTCCCAATTAAATGACATAAATATCTCTATTATTGATACACCATGAACCAATATCTACCAAATTATTGATACAATATGAACCAATATCTACCAAATGAGGAAGGTGTTACATTTTCTCAATCCTAAAATTTGAACATTAGGAACATAGCCGATAAATATAAGGATATAAGATAGGAATAGTAAATATGGAATGTGAAGTAGAACACGACAAATCTCATATTCCTATCTTAGGAAATTTCAATTCAAGTGTCTTAAATGATTTGCAAGATGAAGACAATATGGTTCAACAAAAAATGTATTCAAACTTAAAAGAGATCTACGACACTGGTGCTCAATGTCTAGCACATATGGAGAAAGTAAAAGACAAGAAAGTAATTTTACATAGATTATATCTCAACATGGAAGATATGAGAGACTAGAAAATAGAGGAAAATGCTACACCAAGGTATTAATAAAGGATGATATAGAATAAAAACTAGTTAAATTATGTAGCTCTGTTAAATTTCTATAAAATACTTGTACTTGTTTTTGAGGTCATCGAGAGATGTTATTTTCCATCATAAAATATATGGGTTTATGATATGGGTCCACCTTGACCCATTACAAATATTTTGAGTAAGTTAGAAAAAACATAAAGAACAAGGGGAGTGTAATTGCGATGGCACTCAAAATTACTAAAGAATTTATGTATGAATATATTTCTAGCCCTCCTAAGGAGATAAATTAGATTAGTTGTTTCTTAAGAACTTTTAAAAGGGAGATGGTTCCCACACAGAGGGAGTGAATATCTTATAAAATTCCTTAAGATGAATTACTCTTTATATTCATTCTAGGCTTATATTTCTCTTATAAAAATTTCAACTACTTATAATGGAGACAATGAACAAGGTTGACTATAATTATATTATAAATAAAACATACTTTAATATAGTTTATAGGAATGAATTAAAGAAAATAAAATTGAAAAGTTATAATGACTGCAATGGAAGTCAAAAGGACCAAGAAGGTATTTATAGTGTGTAGGGTTTATAATTCCATGAATTCATTCTATATAGCACTTGTGGCTGACTATAAATTGGAGAACTTGTTTTAGAATGATAATGGGAAGAATCGCTTATGGCCAATTTTTAATAAGAACATTGGTGCTATGCTATACATGTTGAGAAAATTTTATTTTGTTTACACTATCATTAATACCATTATAAGAATGTATGATGTTATTATTGACTACACTACATTGAATTTACGGTTCTTGTTATGTCTTTCTCATTTGAGATGCCGCTTTGATTGGATAGATAGGATATTATAAATGGTAGTGTTCTAATAAAATTTTCTATTTTGTACCTCTATTCATACCTATGTGTTTCTATATTTCTTAAATAGTTTTTTTCACAAAATATCCACAACAGTATATAATAAACAACAGTATATAATAATCATGTATTTACTAGTTAAAATATGCTCCTAGTTAATATAGGTGAGAGTATTTTTCGTTTTGCACATAGGATAATAGCATTGTATCTTGAATTCCTTAATCTTCCTCTCATCGAAATGGATACCAGACCAGAATCTAGACGGTTTTCCTATTCCTAATGGTGTGAAGTCTAATTGTGACTTGCCATTAGGAAAAACCAATTTTTATTGAGTAGGAAATTTTAGTTGATAAATCATTCCCCTTTGAAATTAGTGGTTCCTAAGTTGGAAAATTGGTAATATAGATTTGCATGTGATTGAGTGTTCGACTATGATCACTCTCCCACCTTTCCTAGGCCTAGATACCTAGATATTGAGGTCAACTATTGGTAGATCCAATAACCATGGGACCTAGATTGTTTGGCCAAGAGGGAGGTTTTTGTAGACCTATTAGAATAAATACAATCATTGGGTACATCAAAGTGAGTTAGGAGCTAACTTTCTTCATGGTGCATAGGGCCTCATGTTAGTGGTCTAAAAAATATTAAAGGTGTTCCATTTCTAAGCTTAGAAAAATACTTTACCTATACTTTTATTAGTAATTTGATAAGAATAAATGTAACACCATTAGAAGAAAAATAATGACATGATTATTAAAAAAAAAATTATTGCATTGCTTTCAAATCTAGAAAATCATTTCAACCATAAAAAACATCCAAAGTGTCCTAAAATTTTATAAGCATGGAAGGAATTTCGATAACAAAGGAACATGAATTTTATAAGCATGGAAGGAATTTCGATAACAAGGGAACATGTGGAGAAACAAAGGATAATTCCAAAACAAGTAATCTCCTTATGGGTACAACACATAACACACTAGCAATATGAAATTTGGGCTACATGTTAGGCTTAATCCAAAGAAAATTATGAAGAGGTTTTTTAGAACAACCATAGGAAACTTTAGAAGTGACCCAATAAGAGGAGTATTAGACATTTGTGGCCACAAACATGTTACTGGAAAATTATGAAATTTGATAGCTTACATGAACATTTTAGCGATCTGTTAATCAATTTTTTTCCTTATTGACATGTGGATCTAAGTTTAGAAATGTTTTATTTTCTTCCTTCAACTTCTTCATTTATGCAAAAATACTTTAAATATACTTAATTCGGGTGAAATGGTTTTTATTTTTTTATTCAAGTAATTTCTAATTAAGCATCTTTAAGTAATAATTATCCTTCTCTATGTCTTGAGATATTTTATTATCCTATTCTAAATTCTAATTAAACTATGTTTAATCTCTTCATTTCTTCATTCATGTACATAATATTTGACTATGCTTTTTTAGGAAAGATTTTTTGGTTCTTATTAATGACAACCTTGTCAAATTCTTTGTGGCAATATGCAACCTTTTGATTGGCTTTCATCCATTCAAAAAAATTACTTTTGATACATGCTTCAAAAGCATGATTTCATTGTAATGTTACATAATTTTATCTTCTTCTTATGTATAATTTTATATTTATACATTGATGGTTCACCGAGGAATCACTGGAGAGAGAGGCGTGGTGCTGTGTATCAGTCTTCTCCGAATAGCTTGGTCAACTGGTTAAAAATCTGGTGGGTCTCGATCTAGAAGACCAGGGTTCTTGACCTCGAGTAACAGGTACAGTATGGGAGCCTGGTGGTACTGGCGAGATTGTACATAAGAAAGAAAAAGCTCGCAATTCAATGCGGAGAGGGAATTAGTTTTGAAATTAATATTTTTTGAATTGAAAGATATATTTTACAGCTCATACCCTTACTATGAAGTCAATGCGTAATATGTCTATGTTTAATTTGGAGTTGATGTTACATTATGATACGGAAAAAATATGGTAAATTATTTTATTTTTTTTATTTTGGAATTATAAAATAAAATATTTTATTCTATATAAATTAATATAAAATTTATTTAAAGTAATTTTAAAAATAAAAAAATAAATTTCTATTTATTTATAAATTTTTCAATGTAAAATAAATATTTATTATTATCTTGATATTTTTTAAAATATATGTATATGTGTAATGTTTATTTAAATTCAATTTAATAGAAAAAAAATTAATTAAATAAAAATAATTTAGTTAAAGATATTTAATTCAATTAAATCATAATAAAAATTAGTAATAATAAATTATTAAAAAATACCAATTTAATAGATGAAAAATTGAATTTCTTTTTACAAATTTTATATTCTAAAGAGAGTTTACATATAATCTGATTTAATCCTTCTCAACTATTAGTAAATTTATTATTAAAATATATTTTAACCAATTTAAATCTAAATTCTAGCAACTATGCTTTCCACAATTTGTCAATGTCGGCTTTGAAATTCTGGAACTGATATCATTCTAAAACTACATTATTGCATGTTTTTCACGGTGATGATTAAACATTTATAAAACTACATTATTGCATGTTTTTCACGGTGATGAGATCGGTTTGATAGCTAAGATTTGTGTAATGGCTAAATGGTGATATGGTGTAATTCCCAAGTTTGACCGCGTTGATTCCATCAACTTTCTTGAGGACAGGATAATTTAGATATTCAATGGAGATAATTTTCTTATCCTACACATCCATAGTAACAAATGGGATAGTTTACATATCCAATGTAGACATTGTAGCATTGATGATTTGCATATTTGAATGGGCCATTGCAACAAACCAGCATAATTTGAGAGATAATTTGCCCTGAAATTAGTTCTGTTAAAATGAAATGTTCTATATTAAATAAAATGAAACCCATTGGTTAGTTCTATAAGAGAGAGTCTGAATAAGGAGAGTTTGGCTCTGCGGAACACTCTACATTGTCTATGTACATCACACATTATATAGTAATCATAGTTTTAGGGAAATTAGAACCATAACTTAAGAAATAGAAGCTAATTCCTATCTTGAGGTCTCGTGAACCAACTCACTATTCTAAGATATTCTCCATTATCTCAAATACTCCCCCTTAATGGAGAAGGGGTTCACATATATGCCTAACATCTCCCTAAACATTTCAAACTTAATCCTTCCAGGAGGCTTAGTGAAAATGTCTGCAACACTATCACATGTATTACCATATGCCAAATGGATTTCTTTTAATTGCACTTTCTCCCTAACAAAGTGGAATTTTGTATCAATGTGTTTAGTGTTTTTGTGAAACACCAGATTATTAGCAAGTTTGATTGAACTCTGATTGTCGCATTTGATTGTTGTTGCATCTTTCTATTCTTCCTCAACATCCTGGAGAAGTCTCCGTAACCAAACTGCCTCACATGTTGCTGTGCACATGGCTTGATACTCTACTTCTGCCGATGAAAAGGAAATTGTGTTCTGTTTCTTGCTACTCCACGTAATCACCCCGGATCCAATGTTGAATGTATAGCCTGTTATGGATCTATGGTCATCTACATTTCCAGTCCAATTTGAATCTGTAAAGCCTGTTAATCTAACATCAGAGGAATCAATATAAATAATACCATAGTCTACAGTACCTTGTAGATACCTCAAAACACATTTTGTTGCATTCCAATGACTCTCAAGTGGCTTGGACATGTATTGACTTAGCACACTGACTACATAAGCCAAATCTGGTCTAGTAGTTGTCAGGTAGATTAGGCTCCCAACCAGATGTCTGTAAAGTGTCGCATCTGCCTCTTTAGAGCCATCCTCACTCTGCAGTTTGTTGTTCTGCTGTAGTGGTACTGTTGCAGGCTTACACTGATCCATCCTGAATATTTCCAACAGAGCTTTGACATACTTACCCCGAGACATAAATGTTTGTCTTGAATCTCTCCAGATCTCAAGACCTAAATAGTATCTTAATTCACCAAGGTCTTTCATTTCGAGCACCTGTGACATTTGTTGCTTGATTTCTTTGATTAGAGAAATAACATCACATGTAATAATTAAATCATCTACATACAAAGAAATCAACACTAGCACCCTTGTTCATCTTGCATGGTATACAGATTAAGGCCGTTTTTACTTCGATTGTAGCCAAGTTGCAAAAAAAATGAATCAATATTTTCATACCAGGATCTGGGTGCTTGCTTTAATCCATAAAGAGCTTTCTTTAATCTATAAACTAAATGTTCTTTTCCTTTTTGGACAAATGCTTGAGGTTGCTCTAAATAAACCTCCTCTTTCAATTCTCCATTTAAAAATGTAGAATTTACATCTAGTTGGCAAATCATCCAATGTTTCTTAGTAGCTAAAGCAATCAACATTCTAATGGTATTTAGTTTAGCTAGGAGGGTAAAAGTTTCTTCATAGTCAATGCTTTCTTTTTGTGAATACCTCTTTGCTACCAATCTAGCTTTTAATTTATCTATGGTTCCATACACATTAATCTTGGGTTTATACAACCATTTACAACCTATGGTTTGTTTCCCTTTAAGAAGTTCAACCAACTCCTAAGTGTTGCTCCTGATTATAGATTCATATTCCTATTCCATAGTTGTTTTCCATTCACTAAATCCTTGTTTTTTCTTATAACTAGAAGGTTCAACAACATTCATTATACTAGTTATAAAAGCATTTTCCCTAAATCTTGCAGGTAATTGAGCTTTCCTACCTGATCTCCTCAGTGGTGGGGTAGCTTCAAACCTTGTCTGATCATCATTTTCTTTTCCTTCTTGTTGTTGTTGTTGCTGCTGTTGTATTTGTTGTTGTTGCTAATGTATCAGATGCTACTCATCCTTTGCCTTTGTCTGCTCATCCTAATTGTTTTCCTGTTTCTTCACTTTTTTATTCCACCAAGAACGGAATAACCCATTCGTCATTGCACTTATCAGATTCTTCATGATCCTGCTCATGGAATATGACATTTCTACTAACAAAAAATTTGTGAGTAGAGGGATTAAATAATCTATAAGCTTTATATTGTGAACAATACCCTATAAAGGTACATCTGATGGCTTTTGAATCTAGTTTCTTCTACCTTCCTTTGGAATATGGGCAAATGCTTTAGACCCAAACACCCTTAAATGTTTTACTGTAGACTTAAATCCATATAATGCTTCATAAAGAGTTTTAAACTTAAGACTCGTTGTAGGACTCTTAATTTTCAAATAAGCTGCAGTATTCAATGCTTCAACCCAAAAACCATTCGAAAGATTCTTACCTTTCAACATGCTCCTAGTACATTCCACCAGTGTTCTATTCTTTATTTCCTTTACTTCATTCTACCGAGGAGTATGGGGTACTGTGAATTGTTGTAATATCCCATGGTCTTTACAATACTTGATAAGCTCATCCTTCCTATATTCTCCCCCTTGATCGGAGCAGAGAATTTTTATCTGCTTCCTTGTTTTCTTTTCAATCATGTTTCTAAACTGCTTAAAGTATTCAAATGTGTGACTCTTCTTACTCAAAAAATATACCCAAGAAAACTTTGTGGAGTGATCAGTAAACAGTAAAAAATACAGTGCACCTCCTAGTGACTTTGTTTGCATGAGTCCCCAAAGATCTGTGTCCACTAATTCAAGTATATCTGTCTGTTTCTTCTCTACTCGAACATGGAATTTTTCTCCATGCATATTTCCTAATGTATAGGCATCACAATCATTATGCACTTGTTTTAACATAAGAAGATCTCTTACCATTTCCTTTTTCTGAAGTAACAACAAATCTTTGTAGTTGATATGACCAAATCTATGATGCCACAACTCTTCTGTAGTCAAACCCACTGCTATTAAAGCTCGAACTAGTGCTTGTCTTACATCCAACTTGTACAAAGCTCCCGTTCGAATTCCTGTAGCAATAGTCTTTATGCCATCTAACAGATCTTTAATATAACAGTTATATTTTAAAAATTCAACTTTGAGATCTTGATTTGTAATCATAGATACAAAAATCAAGTTCTTTGTTACAGCGGGCACATACATGGCATTATGAATTTGTCTTACAGTACCATTATGTAAAATGACAAAAAAATTTCCACATCCTTTGATCTGATGACTTCTATCATCACCTATGTAGATCTGTGCTTCATCATTGATTTATTTAAAATATTCGAACCATTGCTTGTTCCTTGTCATATGTGTTGATGCTCCCAAATCTACATACCAGATGTTTGCATCAACATTCTCATCAAAATCTGCCATGAACAATGTGAAGTTGTGCTCATGTTTATCATTCATGAGATGACCTACATGTCATTTCTGCCTCTGTTGTTGTTCATGATATATCTTCTTCCTACACTCCTTAGCTATATGACCAACTTTTCTACAATAGTTACGTTTAATTACAAAGTTTTTTCTATTCGGATTCATACCATGGGTCAGGTTTGGTCTTTTCTATGAGCTTCCTCTGTTTTGTTGTTGTGGATTTCCTTTAACTTTGAAGAAGTTCTTTTTCGCCATCAATGCAAGATCAACACTCTAGGGCTTGAGAGTCGATCTTCTTTCTTCTTCTTGCATCATTATTCCTATCAGTTCTTCAAACTTTAGGATTTTCTCTCTCGCATTTATCCCAATGATGAACATTTGGTAGTCATCGATCACACCATTCATGGTAATGGTTACTAAATCTGTATCTGCAACTGTATCAACAATGTCTGACAATTTGTTCTACAGATCCTTGATCCTTGCTATGAAGGCAACAACTGTTTCATTCTCCTCCATCTTGAGGGATAAGATCTTTCTCTTCAGGAAGAGAAAGCGATTTGTATTCCTGATCTCATACAGATCCTTCAGAATTCCCCAAATTTCGCTTGTTGATTTACATTCTCTGTTATGTCGTATGAAGCAGTATTTCACTGACATCTTCAATAGTGTCCTTGCTCTACCTTCTTGCTTCTCCCAGTCTGGGACTGATGCTGATCCAACTGTTGGCTTCTGCTCATCCCCATTTGCAATTGTCCAAACACTTCGCACTTCTAGCAGAGTCTGCACCTTGAATTTCCAATTCGCATAATTGGAGCCATCGAGCTTATTATGCTCATCCAAGCATGCTTCAAACATTTGATTATTCATCTTTGCGATTAAAAAATTTGATAGGTAAAAAAAAAATGTTAGATTTACCCCATATTTGTGTCAAAGACAAAAATCACTAATCTCCAATATTGTTTGATCTCGCAGCACACACGCAAATCACCATGGCTTCCTGCATAGCCTCTATCACAGCCTTCTCGGTAGACCTCAGCCTCTAGGTAGCTTTTTGTTGCTAGCCACTACCCCTCTCTTGTTTGAACAATTGGTGCGAATTAGCACCAAGGACTCACGAAGGTCTTCATGACTGTACACTCCAAATCTGCGACGGTCGACAAAATAAAAACACGCGTAAGTGCTACAATGGGATCAACGCGATTAGCCCTCCTATCCATATGACAATTTCACCTCAGTCGCGCCTTTCAAGTCTTCCACTCAGCGTACAGGTTCCTCATCCCTAATGCTCTGATACCATGTTAAAATGCAATGTTCTCTACTAAATAAAATGAAACCCACTGGTCAACTTTACGAAAGAGAGTCTGAACCAGGAGAGTTTGGCTCTGCACAATGCTCTACATTGTCCATGTACATCACACATTATATAGTAATCATAGTTTTAGGAAAATTAGAACCATTACCTAAGAAAGAGAAACTGATTCCTATCCCGAGGTCTTGTGAACCAACTCACTATTCTAAGATATTTTCCATTATCTCTAACAAGTTCGACTATCAGAAATTCCTGAAATATTCTCGAATCTAAAAAGATATAAGCTAGTTTAATTGTTATATACCGAGAATTCACAATGGAGTTAAAGATGCCATATAATTTGAGCATTTATAATTCACATCTCCGAAGGAGCCATCTTAGTACTGATAATACTCATATCAGCTTCACATATCTGATGGAGCCATGGTAGCGTTAATAACTCACATATTCAAAAGAGATAATGTGCAAATTGCATTGATAATTCACATATTGGATGGTTATAATTCCCATGACAAAACTAAGAGATAATGTGCAAATTGCATTGATAATTCACATATTGGACGGTTATAATTCCCATGACAAAACTAAGAGATAATGTGTAGATTGCATTGATAATTCGCATATTGGACGGTTATAATTCCCATGACAAAACTAAGAAATAATTATCATGTCATGTACATAATTTCCATATCATGATGATAATTCGCCCATCCTAAGGAGATAATAGTGTTATAATTGGTATTTTTCATATCTGAAGGAGCCATGTTAGCATTGAGAATTTGCATACAAGGCTAAGATCATTCGCATATGACGCAGAGCCATGGAAGAAATTAAAATTGGCATATCGGGTAGAGATATTTAAGAGATTACGTTGAGATATTTTAGATAATTCACATATTTACCAGAGATCAACCACATCTCACGTTGATAGTTGGAATATAGCATATTGTGTTGTGAAATCTCATATTTGATTGATTAATCACATATCCTACAGAGCGATGGTAGCATTGAGAATTAGCAGATCGTGTTCATATGCAAACTATTAGTTTCAACTCATCTCCTCTGTATATGCGAGTCGTCAACGCTATCTGAGTAGCTTCGTCTGATATGCCAATTATCAACAACGCCACTTATCAACGTTATTATCCCATCCAAATATGTGATATGCTATTTATCGCTGCTAGATATGCACATTATATATGCATGATAGATGATTTATCAAGTCAATATACTTTATGCGAACTCTGAAGGCCACACGTGGGTTATTTACACATTATATGCGCGCTTTATGGCTCTGATAACTGCATCATCAATGGAATATTCGAAATATCAACACAATATGCGAATCGTCTACATCCCATATGTGGTCAGCAGCAAGCTTTAGCCGGCCAATTTGCGAACTATCAACATCTTATGCGAATTATCAACGCTGGATATGCGTTATGTTTAGGATATGTGACTTATTTCAGATGATCTACGAATTATCAACGCGATATGATAGAATGGGGATAATATGTGAATTATCACTATTGATAATTAGCATATTATCCCCATTCTATCAAATCGCATTGAAAATTCAGATATCATATGAGATAAGTCACATATTGTGCTTAGATAATTTCCATAACATATTTATAGTTCGCAAATTGACCTGATCATTCTTGTATCTGGAAGATAATGTTGGAATGATAACTTAAACTGCCGTGGAGCGACAGCGACCGCAACATACAGTTTCCAGAAAACCTCCATTTAAGATCCTTGCGATGCGATCAAGTCGCAAATCGCATATTGCACATTTTCTTGTTAACATTTATTACGTCCCTTCTATTGTCTGCGATTGCGATTTTGCGATGCGATATGATCGCATATCGCAAATCGCATGTTTCAAACAGTTATGGCAGCGGCAGCACATCTTTTCTTTTCCTCCGATGTGATGTTGTGATGGGCCATGCATTAAATTTAGATAGGATATTTTCAGTCGTGTAAATAATGATATTTAAGGCGGTTGGTAAATGCAGGTGAAATTTTTAATTTTATTGTTTTCTATTTTACGAAAGTATGGGCACAAGCGACACGTATGAAAGATATTTTCTGTGTTGTTCATTATATATATGAAAATGCAATGGCAGATATACAGAGAGCAGAATTAAAAAAAGGAGAGCTTCTTTTTTTTTTTTTTCTGCAACGCACAACAGTGCTGAAACTCTAATATTTTCTGAGATAGAGAAATTAGTTTCTGGAACTGAAGCGTTCCTGTTGTAATCCCTCTGAGTAGAGGAAGACTATTTTGTAACAGTTTTTTTTTATGATTAAGATCCTGAATTCAAAACAGAGCGTTGTTCTCTGTGAAATTTCTTTTGTGTTTGAAATGAACAGAAATTCCCAACATGGTATCAGAGCTAGTCTAGGCACTCAGTGAGTCAAAAACAGAGTTTTTTTTTCACTGTAGGAGCTGTAAGAAGCTTTTTGATCATTTTTTTTCCAGCAGAGAAAGTTTTTTTCTTGTTTTTAATTATACAGACAGTATCTCTTCTTTACCTATACAGAGTTAAGATGGCAGATGCTGGAACAAGTTTGACAAATTCCCAACTGCCACAGTTTAATGGGAAAAATCACAGTTATTGGTCCATAACAATGAAAGCATTGTTTGCTTCTCAAGGAATATGGGAGCTGGTTGAAACTGGCTATGCTGAACATGCAGATGCAACAGCGTTGGCTGCTTTGACAGTAGCAAAAAGAGACCAGTTGAAGAGCGACAGGAATAAGGATGCCAAAGCCCTCTTTTTTCTCTTTCAATCAGTACATGAAAGTTTTTTTCCACGGGTTGCAGCAGCAACAAAATCCAAGGAGGCATGGGATATTCTCAAAACTGCCTATCAAGGCACGGAGAAGGTGAAGACTGCAAAGTTGCAGATGTTGAGGAGAGACTTTGAAACACTCAGCATGAAGGAATTTGATACAATAGATTCATTCTTCACTCAGGTTATTGGGTTGATAACCCAGATAAGATCTCATGGTGAGATTCTTGAAGAAAGAAGGATTGTAGAGAAAATCTTGAGAAGTTTACCCTCAAGGTTTGAATCTATTGTGGTAGCAATAGAAGAAACAAAAGATCTTTCACAGTTCACGGTAGATGAACTGAGTGCTTCTCTTATGTCTCATGAACACAGACTGAGTAGAGGAACATATTCCTCTTTTGAGCAAGCATTCAAGACTCAGATGCCTTTCAGCCAAGGAAAAAGTCGAGGTAGAGCAAACAGCAGAGGCCGTGGAAGAAGCCAAAACAGAGGGAGATATTATCCTGCAAGCACAAGCGGAAGGAGCTGCAATCAGAACCAAGATGAAGGTTCAAGCAAACAGCAAGCTCATGGACAAAGGTATGACAAATCCAAGTCCAATGTCATTATTGTAAGAAATATGGGCATTATGCCAATGAATGTAGGAAAAAGCAAAATGACATGAATAGTAGGCAAAATGCTAATTTTGCAAATGAAGAAAATAAGAATCCAAAGAATGTGCTATTAACATGTAACATTTCACAAGACAAACAAGAAGATTTTTGGTTCTTAGACTCAGGTTGTAGTAATCACATGACTGGAAATATTGCAATGTTTTCCAATCTGGACAAAAATGTGAAATCTGAGGTAACAACAGGAACTGATAGTAAGATATCTGTCAAGGGTAAGGGCAGAGTCAGTATCTGAGTAAGAAATGGAGAACAGATGATTGTGCCAGATGTATACTATGTACCTGGTCTGAAATGTAATGTTTTGAGCATTGGGTAGCTCATTGACAAAGGTTACAACGTGTTCTTCAAAGATGATATGTGTACAATCAGAGATATACCTCCAAGTAAGAAGATCATTGCACAGGTGCAGATGACCAGCAATAGAATGTTTCCTCTCAAACTCAAGGCAGATTTGAAGGAAGGAAGAACTATTGCGGCTGTAACACAAGAACTCTTTCAGGAACAAGTGAAAGGTGTGAATTGGTTGTGGCACTTGAGATTTGGACATCTCAATTTCGGAGGCTTGAATCTGTTGCACAGAAAGGGAATGGTAAAGGGATTGCCATTGATTGAAAAACCAGACAGCCTTTGTGAAGGCTATATCTTGGGCAAGAAACACAAAGAAATCTTTCCAGTAGGAAAGAGTATAAGGGCAAAAGCACCCTTGGAAATTGTTTACTCTGATGTGTGTGGACCGAAGCAAATACCATGATTTTCCAGAAATAGATATGTATTAACTTTCATTGATGATTACACCAGAAAGACATGGGTGTATATGTTGTTGAGCCTCAAACCTACACTTCTTTACACATCCTCTCAGTCTCTTTTTCCTATTCATTTCCTTCTTTTGCCACTTATTCCCTCCATCAAATTTCTCAAATCATTGTATTTTAGGACTTTTTACATGGTTTTCTAATTATGCTAATGACTGTGTTTGGTTTAGAATTTTGGTTCAAAGTGCTGCGTTTCTGCAGCTCACACAGGGTTTCCGCAGCTGATCCCGGTTTCCGCAGCCAACCCCGGATTCCGCAGCTGTTTTATTAAATGATATGTTCCAGGTGTCCTCCGGGAAGAAGAGCCACATGGGCAAGTTCGTGGAACCAAGGACATGGTGTGTGACCCTCCATATCACCCAAACCAGTCATCAAAACCTGTGGTCAACGAGGAGGCAACTACGGTCAACAGAGGTCATTGGCGGTGGCACGGATCTGCGTGTTCTGTTTTAGAGCACGTGAAGAACAGGTGGCATCGTCCTCAGTCACGAATATAGTGGGAAACATGAATCCAACAGCGGATTGAATGCCCACAAGGACCGTTGCCTAAATCCGTGGATGCAGCAAGACTACGTGTTTTTGCACAGCTGCTCGAATAGCTTAGTTTCCGTTAAGTTAGTTCGCTTTCCTCAGTTATAAATAAAGCGTCTTTGAACGCTGGATAGTTAGTTGTTAGCTGCTGATATGTAATTTTGAACTCCCACTGTATTTTCTATTTCATGCACTGTATTTTCTATTTCATGCATAATATATGAGAAGACTGTTTTCCATTTGAGCGTGTAATTGATCATTGAACCGGCTGGAATAGGCAGAGGGCCCCTGTTTACTGAAGGCCTGTACAGTACTTTTTAATTTCCTGCATTTCTTTCTCTCATTTTATGTATATAATGCCTTTGATTGCTGTGTTTTGTTAGCTGTATATACATTTCGAATTCTGCTTGTTTATATTTCTGCACTTTTCCATGACTGATCAGTGTGTTATGCAGGTTTCTTAGGCGTACCCTGGACAGTTTCTTTCTTTTCTTTTTCACAACTAGTGACACTTGTGATCATCTTGTCTATGTTGTTGACCTTCCTTGTTTTGCAGCCTTTATTTCCTTACTATCATTTAGTTAATTTGCATAGTTGCTTTCTATTTTTAGACATCAAGTTGTTTATCTATTGATGGTTCCTTCTTCATAATTTAATATCTTCATTGAGGACCAAAATATCACTTAGCACAGCTTGGTTTAGTTTCTCAAGAACTCACAATTGCTTGGCTTATTTTTAATTGTTTATCACATGATATTCAGTTAAAAGACACGAGGTTAAGAAGAAGCTAAAGTATTTGTGACTAGTCTTTCTTTTATGTAGATTTACTTTAGTTTCACATTGCTTAGTTTTATTTGACATAGATTTCATCTTCATTTTCTTGCAGCAGCAGAGATACTGGGCCAATGTCATTAGTCTTTTATTTGATGCCTTTATTTTCCTTTAAGAATTGATTTCATTTCAGTTGTTGTTCAAGCTTTCTTGTAGAATACTTTTAAGTTATAAAAAGCTCATCACAATCTCACACACTTCACTCGCTTTATTTCATTTCCATCACATCACAGTAGGAGATATATACTTGAAAACAAACTTAAAAAGTTAAAAACGACAAAAGCTTAAGAAATAGTTGCCTAAGTACATACAGTACACCTCACTTCATCAGCTTACGAGCCCCGGGTTGACATTTAAAAGTTGCAATTTAGACATCACTAAATTGACCAAACAGAGGGTCAGGTCAGCTCTCCCAACACCAGTCAAGTCATTTCATGCCATGTGTGAGTGCCCAGGCACATGTTGTCGTGCCAAAAATGCTAAGTCATGACCACCCATGTGTCTTCTGCATGTTTGTGTGGCCATTTTCCCGACGCTCCCTCATGCCTTCGTTCGAGTCATGCACCCATGGAAACCCCAAATTTCATTCGGGAAGATTAGGTTGTGTCATGTATGGGTGCCTGTGCAAATGCATTTAGGTGTGTCGGGTTGCTTGTGGTGGGTCGGGTCGCGTCATGTGAGGGCGCCCAGGGCACATGTACCCATATTAAAAATGCTAAGTTGTGATCAAAGGTGGGCCTTGTGCGTGTTCATGTGGCCCGTTTTCCCAACTTGCCCTTTTGCCTTCATTTTGGTCGTGTGTGGGTGCCCATGTAAACTCATTCGGGCAGGTATTTTTCCATGTAAACTCATTCAGGTAGGTCATTTGAGGGTGCCCATGTAAACATGTTCGGGCGGGTCGTTTGCTTTGTAAACTCGTTCGGGTGGATCATTTTCCATGTAAACTCATTTGAGTGGGTTGTTTGTTGTGTAAAATCGTTCGGGCGGGTTGTTTGTTGTGTAAAATATTTTGGGTGGGTCATTTGAGGCTGCTCATGTAAACTAGTTCTGGAAAGTCATTTGAGGGTGCCCATGTAAACTCGTTCGGGCAGGTCCTTTGCCATATAAAATTGTTCGAGTGGGTCATTTTCCATGTAAAATCATTCAGGTGGGTCATTTTCCATATAAAATCATTCGGGTGGGTCATTTCAAAGCACCCGTGTAAACTCGTTTAGGAGGGTTGTTTGCCATCTAAAATCGTTCAGGTGGGTCATTTGAGGGAACCCTTGTCAACATGTTCGGGCGGGTTGTTTAAGGGTGCCCATGCAAACTCGTTCGATCGGGTCGTTTAGTGTGAGGGCGTGCCTGGGAACATGAGCCCTTATCAAAAATGCTAATTTATGACCTGGGGTGGGCCTTGTGCATGTTCATGCGCCTTGATTGCCTGACTCTCCCTTGTGCCTTCATTTTGGTCATGTGTGGGCACCCATGTAAACTTGTTCAAGAGGGTTGTTTTCTATGTAAACTTGTTTGGGCGGGTTGTTTGAGCGCACCCATGTAAACTCGTTCAGGTGGATCGTTTGCTGTGTAAACTCGTTCAGGTAGTCCATTTGAGGGCGCCTGTGTAAACTCATTCGGGCAGGTCATTTGCCATGCAAAATCGTTTGGGTGGGTCGTTTGAGGGCGCCCATGTAAACTCATTCAGGAGGGTCATTTTCCATGTAAAATTGTTTGGGTGGATCATTTGAGGGCGCTCATGTAAACTCGTTTGGGCGGGTCATTTGAGGGCACCTATGTAAACTTGTTTGGTTGGGTCGTTCAGTGTGAGTGCGAAAATGCTAAGTTGCGACCTAGGGTGGGCCTTATGCATGTTCGTGCGCCTCATTTGCCCACCTCTCCCTTGTGCCTTCATTTCTGTCATGTGCGACTGCCCATGTAAACTTGTTTGGGCAGGTCATTTGGCTTGTAAATGCATTTGGGTGGTTTGTTTGGCATGTAAATGTGTTCAGGCGGGTTGTTTGGCATGTAAACTCATTCAGGTGGGTTGTTTTCCGTGTAAACTCATTCAGGTGGGCCATTTGAGGGCGCCTGTGCAAACTCATTCGAGTGGGTCATTTGCCATGTAAACTCATTCGTTCGGTTCATTTGAGGGTGGCCGTGTAAACTCGTTTGGGTGGGTCGTTTGAGGGCGCTCGTGCAAACTTATTTGAGCGAGTCATTCACCATGTATACTCGTTCAAGCAGGTCATTTCAAGGTGGCCATATAAAGTCATTCAGGCGGGTCATTTGAGGGTGGTTGTGTGAACTCATTTAGGCGGGTCATTTTCCATGTAAACTCATTTGGGTGGGTCGTTTGAGGGTGGCCATGTAAACTCGTTCGAGTGGGTCATTTGAGGGTGACCGTGTAAAGTCGTTTGCTCGGGTCATTCAGTGTGAGGGAAAATTGTGGCCCGAGGTGGGCCTTGTGCATGTTTGTATGGCTCGTTTTCCTAACTCTCCCTTGTGCCTTCGCTTGGGTCGTGTGTGGGTGCCCATGTAAACTCATTCGGGAAAGTTGGGTTGTGTTGTGTGAGGGCACCCATGTGGACTCATTCAGTCATGTCAAGTTGGGTCGTGTCGTGTGACAGCACCTACGTAAACTCGTTTGGGAGGGTTGTTTACCATTTAAACTCATTCGGGTGGGTCGTTTGAGGGTAGTTGTGTAAACTTGTTTGGGAAAGTCGTCTGAGGGCAGTCATGTAAACTCATTTGGGTGGGTCCTTTGAGGGTTTCGGTGTAAACTATTTCCATTGGGTCATTCAGTGTGAGGTCACACCCATGCAAACAAGCCCGTATCAAAAATGCTAAGTTATGACTCAGGGTGGGCCATGTGAACATTCGTGCAAATCATTTCCCCGCCTCTCCCTTATGGCTTGGTTTTGGTCATGTGTGGGCGCCCATGTAAACTCATTTAGGCGGGTCATTTGAGGGTGGCCATGTAAACTCGTTCCTGTGGGTCGTTTGAGGATGTCATTGTAAACTCATTCGGTCAGGTCATTTAGTGTGAGGGCACACTTGGGCACACGAGCCCGTATCAAAAATGCTAAGTTGTGATCTGAGGTGGTCCGTGTGTACATTGTGTAGCTCGTTTTCCCTCCTTTCCCTTGTGGCTTTGTTTCGATCATTTGTGGGTGCCCATGTAAACTCATTCAAGCGGGTCGTTTGAGGGGGGGCATGCAAACGCATTTGGGCGGGTCGTTTGAGGCTGCTGGTGTAAACTCGTTCGAGCAGGTCCTTTGAGGGTGGCCATGTAAACTCGTTCTTTGAGGGCGTGATCTAGACTTAAACAAGAACCCAACAAATTACATAGATAACCATAAACATAGATATGCAACGGAAATAATACTTCATTTCATTAATGTAAAATATTGAAATATGCTTACAAACAGTAATGGAAATAAACCAACTAGGGCGATGGTAGCTTATCTCTGAGAATATATGTGGTGGCTACATGCCTTTGAACTATATTACAATGAGGCTCAAAGGCCTATTTATTGTTGAGAAACATTGGAAAACCCTTAAAATTTCAAAACCTAACCCTAGAAGATGAAACGCCAAACTGTGGACCCTGTTTGGGTAAATTGGTACATCAATTTCCCAGGGTCGTAACTTTGGCATACGATCTCTGTTTGACGCATACAATAGCTTGTTAGAAATATCTATCCAAGCACTACCACTCTAGGAAAGGAAACATCCATCCATGGACCCATGTTGCCCCCAGATTTCCCAAAAAACGTTGTTTAGGGCCTCAAAACAGCTCCGGAAGTTCAGGACCCGAAAAAATTGCTAAAAATAGTAAGTTGTGCTACAATTAAGGAAACTGAAAGTGCTAAGAGAAAAAATGGTGGGGGTTGTTAGGTTCCTATACCGATAGGTTTCATTTTTCATGATTGACAGTGGAAAGGCTAAATGTGTTCATCATTGCATCTTGCAAAGGTTCCATATTTTGTATACAGACTAGGAAAATTAAAAAATGAAAAGAGGGTATGCCTTAAAAGAATAATCAAAAGGCAAGAAAATAAATTGGTCAGAAAGAATAGTGAAAATGAACCCCAAATCAAAGACCAGGAAAGTGGCCAGTCAAAATTCCACTACTATCTTATTGGCAGCATCACAATGTGCAAATACTACTGCTAATCATACTTGATGGATGGCCCAACAGTTCAATCTCGACCATGCCATGTTTAAATTGTTTGTTGTAGAATAGAGAATTATTCCTATCCAATCAGCTCAAGCTTGGCAGATGACTAGCTAGGTAGAGAAATGAGGGATCCCAACTGCTTAATATGGGTCCTTGGAAGAGATAAGGGTAGATTTAGATAGGATGGGCAGTCAAAAGAAAATGAGGACAATCAGGGTTTGCTAATTCAAGTGCACCCAATTCAAGTGAAGAAAAAATGTTAGGATTGTTAGGTTGGGTAGGTAGTGTGAGGTTGCAGAAGTAAAAATGCTATTACCATTTGGCTTATCAAAGAAGAACTCATCTCATTCAGGATATTGGCACCATGGCAGAAGTTTGATGACATAACAATGGAAGCATGACTAATTTCCCTTTCCCCCAAAGATCATTTACTAACACTCCCTAAAGACCTTGGGATCTGCCCAACAGTCTTATCTCACTTCATTCCAGTACCAGTCCCAAGTCAAACTCTCAATTGACTAAAAGAAAAGAAGCCACATTTCTTGTGTAAAAATCATCATTCTGAATTCCATTTCTCTTCTGTGTCTAAGTTTCATTTCATAAGCTTAGAATTTTCCCCTGCATTTTCACCTCACAAAGTCATATTAATAGCTAATTTTATTATTTAGCTCTTTAAGCATTTTTCCCCTTCCCTAGTTCTACAAAAAACTATATAAAACCCCAAAAATCTATTTAATACCCCACCCCAGAGAAATATAGCTATATAAGTCAGTGTTGGGAAATATTTAGTCCATCTAGGACTAATATTAACCCTCCCCCCTTCTAAACACTATGGAATTAATTAAATTTTGGTTGACATTAATCTCCATAGGGTTGCTCGCTCACAAGCCTTTTCCCCCCCGCGCTAATGTTTAAATGTTTGATTATATGTAGAATTAAACATACAATGGACACATTCACATAACCATCGCTAAACCAAAGTTTAAAACCCACCCCCCAGTTATATTTTTATTTTATTATTTTACAAACTCGGTGGGCTCCACAGTTAACCCTCCGCCGACACGTAACCCCCGCCAGCTGTCTGATGGTCGGCCCCTCAGATCCAAGGGTGGGTGGTCATTTTAACACACAAGCCGGTGGATGTTTAGCATCCGGGGGATTTCCGGTTTCACTGCCTTACCCCTACCACACGTCGCCTTCCCAGGATGTTCGGAGGCCCCTCCCCCTATACCGCTTATGCCGAAAGGTGGTGCGGGGAGAAAACCGCATACCACCCTCCACCCCTTGACATCAGCACCACGTCATCTGTGACGTCATCCCCGCATCCGTGCCCTGCCGCTGTGCCCTATGCCACCTAATTCCGCCCGCGTCCACGCCATGCACCGTGTCTTGTGCCACCTCACCATCCACGTCAAAGGTCCACGTCATCCTATTGGACCCTGGACCCACCGATGACGTCATGCTGACATCATCGCCAAAAAGCGCCAAAAAGTCCCAAATTTGCATAAAACAACGCGAAAAGATCGTTTTATGTCATTTTCATTGGTTATTTTGGAAGCGTTGTGCATGCCATTTACGTCGATTTGCTGCCCAACCTGGAATTTAGCCGTCCGAGCTGCTGCCACATGCAAATTTGACTCAATTACTTGCCATTATACCAGCTCAACACTCCCGTCACCGTGAAAACTAGGTATTTGCACACAATCAACCTTTTTCACCCCTGTTTTCACCATTTTGTCCATTTTTACCTGCATAAAATTCTGCAAGCTCCCACACTGAGCCAATTATGCACCTAGTTGTTGTCTAAACTTTCTAGTTAACATCCTCTGCCCACAAAGCTCAGTAAACCCGCGTCCATTTGCAAAATTTACCTGAAAAATTGGTTTTAAGAGCCCGTGCTGCCGACAGAAGTTCACTCAATTGTTCACTAACTTCTCTCACCAGACTTCTCTCTACAAAAGTCCACCTACTCAGCTCAAAGACAGTTTTATTTACCCTACAGTTGCCCAAGAGCAGACCACCAACCTACAGGGCCACCTCCTTTCCTATATGTCAATTTCAATGAGGTAGGCAAGCTTCTTGTAGAAATGATATCCTTTGTGCTAGGTTTCTCAACAAGTGAGCATATTGATGAAACAGTGCTGGTCCTTTTGTCTGTATATAGCCTTGGAAAGCCCCCTACTATCAAATACAACTATGCCAAGTTCATTGCCAATAAAATACATGACCAACTGCTAAAGCTAGACAGGGAGGCAGTATTCAAATATTCATCATATATCTATCACTTGTTCATGTACTATCAGTCAGATTGCTTCCAATGCCCCATCAAAAAGCTGGATTCACAGGGTGAAAGGAGGTCTGTTATCTTTTGGTCTTCAGTTTTTCATCAAGTTCAGAACTCTCCATATTCTTATTGTGATTTCATTGACCAGTTTGCTTATCCAGTCTCATGTCTCTTGGAAAGAACTCCTCCTCCTAGGTTGTCATATGACATGCAGAAAATATTGCAGTTGACTAAGAATTATAAAATAGGTGATTGGTATCTATACCAAAATCACACTGTCAATAGGATCTATGGTTTTGAGCTCTGTCCCTACAGGCTCCCAAGATATGTACCCATGAGATTGTTTGCCTTGGAATACTATAGGCAACTCATTAATTCAAATCTTACTCATTTTCATAGTGCCAAGAAGAAAGCTAACCTAAAATTCAAAGACCATCTAGGCCCCTTTATCATGAACAAGAAAGATGGTTGGCAAGATGCTGATCAAATACTGGGGCAGCAACTCAAACTAAAAAGGAGTTTCTGGTGGGTCCCTTATGACCCCAATGGCTTTATCAGTGCTAGAAGAGTCAAATATAGGTTGTTAGCCTATAAGAATTTTCCAATCCCACAAATTGAGAAATATGCCAACAAAGATGAGTGGGTGCCAAGCACATTAATTGAAGAATTTACTCAAGAAGGGATAATGGAGCAAAATGTCAAAGATTTAGAAAAAACTCTTGACTTGGATTCTTTTCACCAAGTGACATTCAAGCTGCCACTCCAAGTTGGGGAAGGCACCTCCACGGGTGCAGCTACATAGACTGCCCAGCAAGTATCTACAACAACAACAGCTACAACAAAGGGAAAAGAAGTGATGGATGCACAGCAGGAAACAGAGGCCGAATAGCCCATCACTTCCAAAGATCAGAGTCAAGGGCAAGCCCCTCCACAGCAAACTAAAACATCACAAATTCTGATCTTGTAAACTCCTCTCGATGAGGAGAGAGGTAAGAAACGGGACAGAGAGGAGCCCACACCTCCAAGTGGTTCAGCACAGCAACCAGAAGCAAAGAGGCAAAGAATTGATCCTCGGGCTGAAGAAGAAATCGGTGAAGAAATGGTAGAGAGCCAGAACAGAGAGAGAGAGTCCAACCAGGAGACTGCTACCATCTCATTCCAGTAGGAACAAGGTATGCAGCATAGTACAGAGGTGTCTTCTTCCAGGAAGAAGGGCAAGCAACCAGCTGGTATCAAAGGAACTTTCATGGAAATTAAGGCACAAAATGAACTATTGAGAATACAACTTTATGATCAATTCTTGAAAACAACACCCTCCAAGCAACAAAGATTGATGGCAACTTATGATATCAAGGAGGACAAGATGATTTTTACTCATTTCAAACCTAAAGTTCCACACCCCAAATCATCTGCAGACTACATAAATACAAACATGGAAGTCCTCTCCAAGGACATACATCCCATGGATCAAATTGAACTGCATAAACAAACATGGAAAATGGTCTATGCCACGCTTGCAAACAAGGCCATGCTGGCCCATCAATTAAAAAAATCATTGAAAAATACAAAAACTCAATTAGATTTGGAAAGGATGTCTTCCACTGCCAAGGATAACCGAATCAAAACTTTGGAGGAGATAATTGTTGATCTAGGACACAATCCTAAGGATCCAAAGGGTATCAAAGCCCTTATGAAGAAGAAGGAAGATGATATTGCTACACTCAGAAAGCAGGAAAAGCTGCATGCAACCATTCACCCTCAAATTGCAGAACTTGTACAGGAAAAAGAGGTTGATGACACCATGGATTTGCTTCTAAAGATGAATCAAAGAATACTAGAGATGGAGGCAGAATTGGAGAAAGAATTGAAAGATAAACAGGGGGAGTCAACCTCCCAACCACCTCAAACATCTACAACTCTTGGCCCTGCTCCTCCTACACAAATAGCAGCAGCTCCTCCTGCCATTCCAGCACCTACAACGGCTACATCAACTACAGATGCTACAACAGCAACAACAACAGCACCAGAATCTAGCATGAGTATGGAGGAACTAATGAAAGCTGTCAAGGAGCTTGAAATTCAAGTGACAGAAGTAAAAGAGGCCAAAGAAAGGTTGGCCAAGCTAGAAGCCAGCTATGACAAGTCCAAAATGACAGTGGTCGAGAAGAAAAGGGAAATAAAAGCCCTAGAGACCAGAGTGAAAGCCTTAGAAAAAGAACTATCTCTAGACAAAACTCTGGCTAAGATCAAAAATATTTTGTTGGCCAAAATTGGCCAATCAATCAATGACCAATGGCGATCAATACATGCTATACATGAGAAAATTGAATTAATAGGCATGGCTCAATTTGAAATTCAGAAGGCCAGAGCAGCATTGGGGATTATGCCTGAGCAGGCCAACAAGATGATCCATTTCCTGAACACTCACACTAAGGAAGAATTGGCAGCACTGGACATCCACAGTCGAACAGAGACTATCCTGACAGCAAAGAAAGTGCTGACCTTAAGAAATTTCATACAGACTCTAGAAAGGAAATGTCAAGAAATGCAGGCAGAAGTAAATGACTTCAGGATAAAAATAACAGCATTACAAAGAAAAGGATTTCCCAGCCTAGTGACCGGTGCTGGAAAACTGCTGTCCTATGAGCAATACACCACCAGAATCAACAATTATGTTGAAAATCATATTACAGCATCTACAAGCTCCACAGAAGAAGCAGGACCTCCCTCTGGGCAATCTCTATATGATAAATTGGAGAATCTATTTTTTATTGAGCATGAGATTAATCATCTGTTTGAAGTGCCTCCAAATTTCTATAGATATACTGAAGCAGATGTAACACTCATAAAAATAATAAGACATCAGTTACCTCCAGCTGAATGGTGGCAATCAATGTTGAAGTATTGCCCAGGTGATTTTGTTATATTCTTTCTTTCTTGTCAGCTTCAGATTTCAATTATTGTACAGGTCAGCAAAGATTCAAACATGCAGGCACTATATAAAGCATCAAGACAGTGACTCAGCAAAGCATTAAGATAGCATGCCCAGCAAACACATATTAAAGATGCAGCTACAACCGAATTTGTTGATCCAAAAAAGTCAAAGCTTGTCTGACAAAAGACAGCTAGCATACCAATAATAATTGCTGCAGTTATTTCTTTCATCTACTTTGACAGAGTTGGTGATATAATTTATTACACAATGACTCATCATCTAGATATTTTATCTCCTATTTTTGTATGTATACCCCCCCATAGAATGTATTGGGGGTCGGTTTTGGTGAATCTATCTCTGAAGAGCTGCATTGTAAATCTCAGACTTTTCTAATACAAATTGTTGGTGAAGTTCCTGGTCTCTGTATTGTCTGAAAGTGGAAATGAAGGACTGTGTTATGCTACATAATTCATGTGTCGTTTAATGGAAAAATAAGTTACTCTGAACTATGTTTTGTCTTTCTGTGTATGCAAAAATTCACATATGTTTCATAATCTTAGCAACAAGAAAAACGAATAGCTTAGGACTTGTTTAAATACACCCTCTGCTCAATCTCTGTTTCTAAATGTGTTTTCTTCAGAATTAGTCATGAATATGAATTCTTAATTTCTCATGTTTAAACTAATTCTCTCATTTTGAATACTATTTAGGAACTCTTAATTGCTCTTAAATAATACTCTCAATTCCTCCCCCAATCAGTATAGTGGAAGATTCTTGACTGCCTTTCACTCACTGATCTCACACTTTCATCTCCCAAATTTGAAGAATTGTTCCACAAATTCCTATATGGATTTGTAGCAATACCATTCCCTCAAAGAAATACTTCAGCAGTACACCATCATGAACTTCATTGCCCAATGGTTCAGACTGTTCTATAATCTATACACCAGCTGTGTTTGAATTCATCATCCAACCAAATTTAAAACAAAATAAGTGCACCATAACTAGCCTAAAATCACCACAAAAACAATGCTAAATTGTAAAGAGAGAGCCCTCTCTGGTTGCAAGTAGGCTAGGACCTATAGCTAAGAGACTGGTTAGTGGTTACCTTGGCCGTATTCCCAATAGGAAGCAGGGAACAACCTGAGTGATAACAGGGGTCCAGGTGGACTTGGCAAGTGGCCACCAATATCCACCTGGATCATTCCTCCCCTATTAGGAAGCAATGGTCCCCATTGCGCTGAGTTCCTCCATGAGATGAGGAAACTTTTGCTGAACTTGGTCCCTGGTGAGCCACTTGCCCTGATGAAGGAGTTGGCCTGCTTTGACAACTCAATATAGTTGGATATTTTGTTGGTGAGTGTTCTTGATTTGTCTGCCCATGATACGATCATTTGAAACTTGTTACATGCAATATGGATTTAATTTTGTGGGTGTGAGCTGTTCTGCAATGTTGGATGTGTCTAGCAATGGTGGAAAGTATGGCGAAAGGCAGTGCACATTGAATTCTAGGTGCAGGCCAAGGAATGGGGGAACGCTGAGCTCAAATGCATTGTCTCCCATAGCCTTAGTAATGGAGTAAGGACCATAGAGGATTGGTCTTAGTTTCTGATAGGCTCCAGTAAGGCATTCCTTTTGCAAATGCAACCAGACTTTGTCGCCCACTTGAAACTTATGTGGCACCCGATGTTGATCATGTCGCTGCTTGTACTTGGCATTTGATTTCTCCATAATGTCATGGAACTACTGGCGAATATGTTTGATGTGCTCAATGAAGTTGGTTTCCTTGTCTGTTTCGCACTGGACATGAGCCGAATCTGTGTGAGTAGCTGCAAGTGGCATGGCCACATCAATGGGGCATAGTGGCTGGAATCCCAAGCCCACCTGAAAAGGGCTCTGGCTAGTCGAGCTATGAAGAGCTTGGTTGTAGCTGTGCTGAGCATAGGGGATGTTCTCATCCCATGTACGTGGATGCTTTGAGTTTCACATACGCAGAATGTGTACAATCATCCTATTAGAAACCTCTGTCTGGCCATCAGTTTGAGGATGGAACGTTGTGGACTTAGTGAGTTTGATGTCCAGCATTGACCAGAGACTAGGCCAAAATGTACTAAGGAACCAACTATCCTGATTTGAGATGATAGACTGTGGGATCCCAAAGTTCACCGACACTTGTTCAAAGAAGATTTTAGCAGTGGCTTCTGCTGTGATATTCTTCTTGCAGGCCGCCATAATGGCCATCTTCGAGAACCTATCGACAACCACAAAAACACAATCATTTCCATGCTTAGTGGAAGGAACTCCTGACATGTAATCCATGGAGATGGATTCCCAAGGTCAACTAGGGGTAGGCAGCGGGGTATAGAGGCCTTGCTTCTTGATGGTCGATTTGGCAATGGCACAGGCAGTACATGATCTGATGTACTTCCCGACATCCTGTCGAAGATTCAGCCAATAGAAATACTTTTGCGGTACTGCCACTGTTTTCTCGACCCCGAAATGCCCAATAGCCTGACTATAGTGTGCTTCCCAAATCATCTTGGCACGCTTTCTTGAAGGAACACAAAGGTGACCCAGGTGGCATAACAAGGCATCCTAGAGGTGAAAATCTAGAACACGCCGACCCTCCAAGAGTGTCTGGTATGTGTGGCTGAATTTGGGTTGCTTTTGTAGAGAAATGGCCAATCAAAAGTCTCATGCCCACAAGAGTTGAGCACCATGGTTAACGCCATGATCAGTGGTGGACTGAGGCAATCTGCAACATTATTGGTGTTTCCCTTCTTATACTTGATGTTCAAATGGAACTGTTGCAGGTATGTAAACCACTTGTGATGGCGATCATTCTGTAATTTTCCTTGAGTTTGTATGAACTGCAGGGGTCGGTGGTCTGTGTGGATGATCATTTCCTTCCCCAAAATATAATTCTTCCATTGTCAGTAGGCCTGCACAATGGAATACATCTCTTTATCATAAGTGGGATACTTCCGGACTGTATCTGAAAGTGTTTCACTGTGATATGCCACTGGATGTCCGTGTTGAGTAAGGACTGCCCCAATAACATAGTCAGAGGCATTTTTCTTGACCTCAAATGGTTGTTGTAAATCTGGTAACACGAGAATTGGTGTTGTGTAGAGGTGATCTTTCAACTCTATGAATGCCTTCTGTTGAGATTCAGACCAAAAGAATTTTTCTTTCACTCCTCCCTTGGTTACTTGACTCAAAGGCCAAGTGATATGAGAAAACCGCAACACAAACCTGCAATAGAAGTTAGCAAGACCTAGAAAGATGCGGAGCTCTATCAGAGTGGTTGGAGATGGCCAATCTTGAATGAATTGGATCTTTGTTGGATCCACATGCACCCCCTATTCATCAATAATGTATCCCAGATACTGAACCTGGGTCATGCCAAAAGTGCATTTCTCCAAATTGGCACATAGCTTGTGTTGCCGCAGTGTTTGGAGAACCTATCGGAT